>JASAOG010000086.1:1065000-1287500 GCA_030265305.1 Biomphalaria pfeifferi
ACAAACCTTATAGAAGGGAAAAAGATGCAAAATTATTGCCATCTATCTCAATACTACAATATGTATCGCCTTTTTCATATAAACAAAATAAATAATTACCACTTCATTTTTTAACGAATATGTAATTGTTTTATTGATTCACATACTGTCTTCGACTTTGTACAGTTTCAAATTTGATTTGAGAATATGAAAAAATAGAGTGAGTTGATAAAAGCTTTGTAAAAAAAAATGTAGGTCTCATCGTTTTTTAAACCAATTGTGCTGTTGATTGTACTGCCTTAATTTTTTTTTTCACTTGGTCATTACGGCCCCCCCCCCCCCTGAATTAGGCATGTTCCTTGAACCACGTGATGCTATTACGTCATCAGCGGTCAGCCTCGGATTCGAGGTTGTTCATTACTATAATGCTTTTTTTGCCGAGTGTGACAGCGGCCGTATTCTGAAGTGCTGACCACTTGAGCTGGGCCGCTAACGGTCACTTCGAGCTGGGGTTGACCACTACATGTTAGTATTGATTTAATGGAGGTTTCTTTTTTTTTTCCTTTTACATGTTTTTTTTCCCGAGCTCCTGTCTTCTCCCGCCCTCTCTCACCTAACTCGCCCATTCAATACTGTTCAAGCGAGCAATGACTTTTTCAAAGAGAACTAAATTTAGACCGGGTTCAGATCTATGAGGTCACGAAATTTTTCCTAGCACTGTCACGCCCATGTCCTGCCATTGACAGTGTTGGCATGACAGCTGTGTCGAATACACTGTTTTGACAAGATAAGTCCTTTAGCAGTTGACGCACCCTAAATACCTTTCCTTTCCCTTTTTTCCCGATTATCAAAAAGCAATGTTTTAAAAATTAGGATTGTTTCATTTAATGAAATACACAACCAGATATCTCGGGTTCAAATTTCGATTTAGATAGAATTATTACGTGTTTGTAAGAGCCCACTTTTAATGGGCACTTGTCATTTAATGCTAAAGGAAATACAGTTGAAACTTGTTATGCAGTGCACACGAGGTCCTCGGGGTAAACAATTACTGAAAAGAGGATCTCACTTTTAAAAACATTGATAATTTAATGTTATCATTTCATAAGTTCTAAAAAGAAAAACGCTAATAATATAATATCTATTAATTTCAACATTTAATTGGTTCCAAATTTTATGGATATTTCCACAACTAAAAATACAAACATACTTTCACATCATAATAAAAGATTCGGATGAAAGCAAACGATCACAATATAATATTCCTACCCCCACCAACACAAATGCAAATCACCGCCTTTTTAAAACTAATAAAAAGCTAAAGCTAATTTAAAAAGACATCATCTACTTACGATATAAGACATGTGTCTCAATGACTTCATTCAGAGACTGAATGAAAAGAATATGATTTACTTTAATTACCAGTAATTTAAAACGCATTCACATTTGAAGGAATTGCATCTAATTTTCTGCTAAACATTCCATACGTTATTAAAATGAACATATATACATAGGATGTTTCACGTTTACGTTGATTAAAAGCCCCAAAATGTACAACATAATAAAATTTTATTTTAATATCAAAATATGTAATTATAAAAAACAAATAGCAATCTACAATAAGCGATCTATTTTCTTATAAAATAATAATTTTGTGTATTTATTTTTTTATTTTTAACTTTGCAAAACGAGTGACAATTGATTCAAATCCAATCCTATATTTTCTAGCCAATCTATCCCCTGCACCTACCTAGATGTACAATTGTATATCCGGAAATAAGCTCTGTATTTTGTGCTACAAAGACACATACCGGCTCCAACTACAGGTGCATTCAGAACTACATTTACAGGGCCGGATTTAGCAAAGGGAAAGTGGGGCTACAGCTTAGGGGACTTCAAAGGAAGGGGCCCCTCAATAGAAAATCCATATTTCAACGGGTCAGTAAATTTAACTGTTTTATTTATAAATGTGTATATTTTTATCGCATTTTTACCCAAAATACGTTAACTCTTACACAGTCTTGGTTTTAAAAAAATGTCCACTCATAGTGTCCCCATAATATATTTTGGCTTTGGTCCAGTGTACAAGGTAGCGCAAGGAAAGACACATCCCCACTGGTCAACAAATGAGATTGGACTATAGCGGTTTGAGCATGAAAGTAGCGCTATATAAAAGTTATATTTATTTTTATATTTATAGCGTAAACTCTAAAAAAAAATATTTTTTGTTACAAAAATATGCATAGTAAATAATTTTAGTATTTAAAGAAGAAAAATTTAATTCGATTTACTAGTACTCTTTTTCTTTTATAGTATGGAATTCTTTTAGATTTTTTTATTAGTAAGTGAGAATTCATATTGCACTTTCGAAAAAGTGTAGGGTGCCTCCACAAAACTTCTGCTCCGCGGCCTTCAAATACTTAAATCCGGCCCTGTAAACAAATATTTAAAAAAAAAAAAAAAAAAAAATTACAAGTTCCAAAATTTCGTTTGATCTTTAATTAAACTGCATTATCTTCAAAATCACAAAGAAGTTTTTAAATTAGTATGAAAGAGGCTTTTTTTTTTGTTCTTTGTTTTAAATAAGGGAACAAATAGAACGATAATGAGAGAGAGAGAGAGATAGAGAGAGAAGACTTCTAGAGCCAAGTTGAAACAAAATCTCAAAATGAATTAAAAAAGAAACATAATGGATAAAAACAAAGAGAACAGAGAAATTATGGGATACATTAGAGAGAAGATGACTTTGGATAGAGAGAATAGACCAGGAGATAAAATGAATCTCCAAGAACTTCTGACAGTAAATAGAGATAGATTACTGGACACTGGTTTGCAGGCCGAGGCTCCATCAATCGCGATGACCACTTGAACGGTCCGGACAGTACTTTTGACCAGTTGTACAGTATTGACTCGCCGGCTATTATTTCTCGTTCAGCAAGAGTTGGAAATATTACTCACGTTCAGGACATGAATGAGGAAACGGCGGTAGTGATTTTTTTTCTATTCTTCCCATTCCCTCCCTAGACATCACATTGATCTGAGTGAGATGTAAGGAACGACCAGTCCAAGTGTACAAGGTAGTGCAAGGACAGACACATCCCCAGTGTATATTCTATGTGTACTAAAAGAACAATGTGTACAGTTAGGACACCTCATACGGGTTCAGTGTAGGAGTAGAGCCAGGAAAACTTCCATATGGCTAATGTAAATAAGTAAATCAGGTTGCCTTTATACATCTAGTGTATATGTGTAGAGCCACGACACACTCACATGATATCTGCATAAGTGTAAAGCCTGGACGCACTCACATGGCCAATGTATAAGAAAAGAGCCAGGACACACACACACGTATCCAATGAAGATGTAGAAAGCCAGGGCACACATACAAAATGCCCAGTGATTCCATGGGCACTTTAAACAGCTATTGGAGACACAGTGTATAAATCTAGACGCAGGGACACAATAAGATATCAAAGTGTATCCTGAAAACAAGCTATTTTATTTTATTTTGTCTGGACAAAATCTTTGACAAGTTATTTATCCCTCTAACCTTTCTCAGTTCAAGCTGAAACTGTACACAACTATTCAATGTCGATGACAACAAATAAATCAATTTAAAAAAATACTAAATCAACTTAATTTTATTTTATATTGAAAATGTAGTACGCTAATGGGAGATAAGCTTTGTTTAAAGAGTTACCTTGCTCGCTAAAATATTTTATGTTACCAAAGACTATAAAACCTTTTATTTTACAATTACATTAGCTAAGTGGCAAACACGTCGGCCTCCCATCCTGGTGGTTTCGAGTTCAGAATCGAGAAACTTTTTTTGTTGGTGTTAAAATTACTTTTGAAAAGGCAGAACGGAAACCTTCTCCCAAACACCCTTCTCCCCCCCCCCCCCCCCACCTCCCGTCCCAAATTGGATTATAGTGCACTGAACATACTATAAGATTAAATTTGTGGTTAAGAAAAACAATCAATAAAAACATTTCCAATTGCACACATTAATATATATATCTATATCTATTTAAAATCAATTACATGATCACTTCCGCAAGGTTGTCATTGCCTGAAGTGGTAATGTATATAAGCACTCCACTACCTATCGAATGCTTCCTAATAGCATGCGTCTCAAATAGACTCTTGACAACCATTCCAACTCCTCGCCTTCACTTGTGGCTCAGATATTGAGTCCGGCGGAACTGTTCTCACTAACAGTAGAAGGGGAGAAGGCGAGTAACTGGCGCCTAAACCAGTAAGCTTCGGGTAGAAGGAGCTCGTCAGCCATTTCTGGTTGCCCACCTCTGCTGCCTTACAGCTATACCCAATCATAGGAAAGGCTTCGTGAGTAAACCCTGAGGAAAAATCAGGTGCCGGCGACCCTTAGGCAGTTTGCAGCATTCAGTGCAATGGTAGAGCCTGCGAGGCCGCTGACCCCAAACTGTATCGGCACATGCCGTTCCTTAGAACTTACATCGGCTGTGTGGAGAGGGGGGGGGGGGGACTGATGTGTGAGCGACATCGTTCCGACCGCAACTAATGCCCAGGCATTCATGAGATGATACATAGTCGAGACCGCAGGAGATCATATACATGATAGATTCAAAAGAATTGAAACAATGAGACTCAATATAAGCTTATTAAAACTATTATTAAAATAATCCACTCGTTTGTGAATTCTATTCTAGAGATATGTTTTACTAAGTAGAATTTAGTGACTTTCTCCATAAAATAGTTTACAAAAGGTAATGGTATCATCATCAAATGTAAATCTGTCCTGCGAGAGCAACTTTTGATTTAGGAAAGACTCTGTGTGTGTGTCGACTCGTGGATGCTGGGGTCTGGTTCGCAGAATGTTTTTTGTTGGTATTCTTGGTCTAAAACTGAGTCATCCTCCCTAGATATGGTGACAATGTTTAACATCACAGGCATCTTTAATAAGGCCCTGACTATTACTAAATCCGGCCACTGTGAAGGTGGTACTAATTAAGACCTGCCACATCATTAGGAAATTAATTAGTTATCTGTTACGGAGATAAAAATGAATTTAGTTTTCCTTGTACAAAGTTTGGTCTACGCAATGACAGAGAATGACCTTGAGCGCTTGAGTAAAACGTAAAGTCAATTTCCCCTTGCTGACCTTGTGGTCTATAGGGCAGATGATGTAAAGGTCATCTGTTTCTGTGACCTACGGTTAACGAGGGTGTCATGTGGCCAGCACAACGACCAACCGCCTTTACTTTTCCCCAACTAATGTCAGGTACCCATTAGAGGCGCCGGAAGATCCCTAAATTAAAAATCCCAGTATTCACCAGGATTCGAACCCCGGTATCCGGTTCGAAAGCCAAGCGCTTTACTACTCACTCAGCCACCGCGCTTGAGTGCTAAAAAATATAATAAAATTGGTAAGAACCAAATTTAAAACACAAACATGTTTTATTGAAATAAAAGTTATTATACAACTGTAGCACTACTTCATATTTGCAAAAGTTGCATAAGGACACAAACATAAATGTCATTTGTTTTTAATTGAACATTAAATTATTATATTAAATAATAAAGTTATAATATATATAACCATTTTTAAAATATTGTAACTAGTCTTGTACCATTCGTAATTTAACACTTCTATAGATATAGTTTAGTATTCAGCACACACACACAAATGAAGTTCAAACACACCTACACAAATACTCCCAGGGCGGGAGGCGGCGGGTAACTCAATATCAATATTAAACTTGAACAATTTTTATTTTGCTTTTTTTTTCCCTCTATAGGGTGCTAAGCTTAGTGAGTGTTTGAAGAGAGGGTCAGAGGAGAGGACATCATCTGACTTCAGGCTAGGAAATTTTTATTTGAACATCAAGGATCGTGTGCAACTTGAAAGCCGATGATTGGACAGTAGGACTTGAAGTGTGCTACATGAACGTACAGAGATTATCCAATGGTATAATCTTTGAAGTTATATTTAGAGGGAAGGAGGAGAGAGAGTGAGGGAGAGAGGAGAGAGAGAGTGAGGGAGAGAGGGGAGAGAGAGTGAGGGAGAGAGGGGAGAGAGAGTGAGGGAGAGAGGGGAGAGAGAGTGAGGGATAGAGGGGAGAGAGTGAGGGAGAGAGGAGAGAGTGAGGGAGAGAGCAGAGAGAGAGTGAGGGAGAGAGCAGAGAGAGAGTGAGGGAGAGAGCAGAGAGAGAGTGAGGGAGAGAGGGGAGAGAGAGTGAGGGAGAGAGGGGAGAGAGAGTGAGGGAGAGAGGGGAGAGAGTGAGGGAGAGAGAGAATATTAATAAATTTATAGGTAGCTTAAAAAACGTTCTCTTTAATATGCTATAGGCCTAAATGACTCACAGCTAAAATAATGGCTTTAGTAGTGAAGCTCCTCTTTCATACCTTTCAATCTAGAGGGGAGGTGATATTAAGGTCATCTGTTTCTATGTCCAACGGTTAACGAGCAAGGTGTCATGTGGCCGGCACAGCGAACAACCGCCTTTACTTTCCCCAACTAGAGTTGGGTGGACTCGGGGGCGCCCTAAGAATCCCAAAGTTCAAAATCCCTGTCTTCACTAAGAATTGAACCCAGGGCACCCAGATTCGGAAGCCAAGCCTTAATAACTTTGCCACCACGCCTCCCCCCCCCCCCAAAAAAAAAATAAGGCTGAAATCAAACAATTTGCTTAGAGTTAAAACACATTCATGGATGAACGCATAATCGGACATTGTTCAAAAGGATAAAACAATGTTTACAATTTTATTACGTTCATTTGTAAAAATCAAAACAAAACAACAAAAAAAAAAAAAAAACACAAAACAAAAAAAACACAAAACAAAAAAAACACAAAACAAAAAAAACACAAAACAAAAAAAACACAAAACAAAAAAAACACAAAACAAAAACAAAAAAAAACACAAAACAAAAAAAAACAACTTAAGTTCTTTCTTTGCTTTGGCAGCGGGACACATTACATGGGCCGAGGCAGTTTGCATGGGCCGGTTTCAACCCATACTCCCTGTATGCTCTCCTTCGTAAATGCCTTACCGCGTAGCTTGAGAACGTGTCGCAGCCAGGCTGATGTACATCGCATGGTAACATAATATTTAGCTTGTCTGATTATTTTACCACATTTAGACGTACTTTAGAAATAAAGAATAAAGAAATAGCTCAGGGTTTGGCTGCGGTCTGACAGTGGGCAAGGTTCGAACTTGGGATTATCGCAATAGCACTAGGCAGCCATCGCTATCTCTAGGCACACAACAAAATTTTATAATGTTTAACGTAAACAGGAGTCTAGAAAGTAAACCTTTCAAAGCATCGCAATAAAAAGATGTCCGCTCTCCATACACTGCCGCCTCTCACGTCTAGATGTACAGTCTAATTTACATTTTTCTCGTGGTCTGTATCAATCTATATGTCAATGTCTTAGTGAGAGGCGCACGGTAGGTCACGTTTTTAATTAGTCGCAATTAGCCCTCGAGATTTTATCTACATAATGTATTATATCTGATACAGATGAAGGCGCTGTATCTCAGGGATGTGTCTCTCAGGGATGTGTCTCTCAGGGATGTGTCTCTATCTTCTCTCCTTTTAACTTTTAATACACTCGTTTTTCACTCCCGCTTTTCACTCCCTCTCTTTCAATCTATCTCTCACTCTCTCATTTCCCTTATCTGCCGCTGTCTCCTCCACTTTTTTCTTCCTCCCATTCTCTCTTTCCACCTGTCTGTCTCCTACTCTCTCTCTATCCTCTCTATATCACAATTTCTCTCCTTTTCTCACTTTGCCTTCTTATGCCCCCCCCCCCTCTCTTTCTCTCCATTTCTCGTTCTGTTGCTATATACACATATATTTCAGCTTTAAAGAGATGATTTCTTTAATTTATTGTTTTCCAGGGTTAACGAGCTTTGTAGGAAGATGTCTACTAAATGTTATGAAAGCCCCTTTCTCCATTCTTCCCTAATAGGTTTCTGAAAGTCTTGTTTCCATAGCAGTTGCTTAAAAATAAATCGCGGTAATCTTAATGTAAATATTTCCCCACTGTTACGTAACCCACATTTAGACTTTAAGTTCACTCTATTATTAGGCTCGCGCCGTGAGTGCTTCAGGATGTGTTCGACTTCGCCGTTTATGCGAATTCAAACAGGCCTTCTTAAACTTAATTATAAATAAATAATAATACAAACTTGGGACAGTGTTTAATATGACATAGGGTAATATCGGTGATATATTAATGAACCCTAGTATAGAAGATCAATTAGCCAATGAATGCATGACATCTAGATAATGAGGTAACCGTTTACGAAATTTCTCTCTAACTTATCGTCTAAGATGAATATGTCATGGGAGATAAATCTCAAGATATACTCACACTTAATAAGGTAAATGTGTTAAAGATTGTAATCAAATAACACAAGTAAGATCTAATATACATTTTTAAAAAATCAAATGAAAATATCACGTTTAATCAATAATGGGAAGGATTTCTAAAT
Organism: Biomphalaria pfeifferi; assembly: GCA_030265305.1. Classification (NCBI taxonomy): domain Eukaryota; kingdom Metazoa; phylum Mollusca; class Gastropoda; family Planorbidae; genus Biomphalaria; species Biomphalaria pfeifferi. The sequence goes on from JASAOG010000086.1 coordinate 1,073,461, forward strand.
GGCATATATTTATAGATGCAGACAATTGAAAAGCGGACAGTTTGTTCCAAAGGCGACACTAGGGTTAGTGATCACCACACCCAATCATGTTTTTTTGGGTATGGTTTCTTCACCAACAGCTCATTTTTATTAAACGCTCTAAAACTTCTTCGGATTTCTACCTTATATAATTAGAGTTAAATACGGTCATTTGCAAAAACAAATTGTTATTTTAATATAAAATCCCCTTTTGTTGTTATTCCGCTACTGGGTGTCACTCGGCGCCGAGAATCCCTGTAGTGACGTCAATAGCTCATGCAATAATTCTTTCGTATGTTAAATTAAGTTGAAAAAATAAATTAGAAATAAAGTGAAAAGAATCGTTGGGCTGAAGCGTTGCAAGTTGTTTCAGTTTTTTAAAAGTAGTTCTCTTTATTATCTTTTTATCTTCTTTATTTTCGGGTTGTTTTTTCTCCTTTTGCTCATTCCATTCTCTTTTCTCCTGCCATCAATTTATTTTGCTTACTCTTTCTATCCTACCATCTCTCTCTGTCTCTCTCTCTCTCTCTTTCTCCCTCTTCTATCTAACTATTTCATATGTCTGTCTCACTATAGCCCATCTTTCTATTTTCAATAAAAGTGAGATCTCGATATTTCAATCTAAATATTTAACAGAAAACTAAAAACCTCTCTTAAAAAAATGCTTAACAGAAACAAATAAGCCAAGAAAACTTGTCCTGAATGAGTTTATAGAAGTAAACGCTGAACTTAGACTATCTAACCCAAACCAAACACTCCAATGGCTTTCATTTCCGCTTCGTTATTTGTTTAGTTCTTTATGACAGAAATGACAAACACTCTCGTTTTAAAATGGTTTTATTTTGAAAAGATATTATCAAATGTATCAGATTTTATGGCCCAAAAAAAGACAGTATAACTTAGCTGTCTGTCTCTAGCGGCCACTGTAAGTTATCTGTCTGCCTAAAGTTTCATGCTTTACCAAAACTTCTGGATTTTTATCATTTCATGCCCCTGTAACCTTGTCTCTCTCTTTCTCTCTTTCTCCCATTTCTTTTCTAGCAGTGCGCTTTGATAGACGGCCGGGTTCCCGATCATCTCTATGGACTAATGAAGCCGGATTTTCACAGATGCATGGATGCGGATTAGATTTCAAGGCGCCATGATTCAGCCTCATAGAGTCCATCTCTTTATGTGCTTCGTTACTGCAGGTACGCTTCGTTAGCGTGAAATAATACACAAAAATACATAGATAAATAGATAGATAGATAGATAGGATAGATAGATTGATTGATTAATTGATTAATTGATTAATTGATTAATTGATTAATTGATTAATTGATTAATTGATTAATTGATTAATTGATTAATTGATTAATTGATTGATTGATTGATTGATAGAAAAATAGATAGGATTGATTGATTGATTGATAAATAGATAGATAAATAGATCGATTGATAGATAAATAGATCGATTGATAGATAGATAGATGGATGGATAGATAGATAGATAGATAGATAGACATGATTATTGATTGATTGATTGATTAGATAGATTAGATAGATTAGATAGATAGATAGACAGATAGATAGATAGGATAGATTGATAGATAGATAGGATAGATTGATCGGATAGGATAGATTGATTGATAGATAGATAGGATAGATAGATGGATAGATAGGATAGATAGATAGATAGATAAGATAGATAGATAGATAGATAGATAGATAGATAGATAAATAGATAGATAGATAGAAAGATAGATAGATAGATAAATAGGATAGATAGATAGATAATAGATTGATTGATAGATAGATTGATTGATTGATAGATTGATTGATTGATTGATTGATAGGATTGATTGATTGATTAATAGATAGAAAGATAGATAGATTGGATAGATTGATTGATTGATAGATTGATAGATAAATAGATAGATATGATTGATTGATAGATAGATAGATAGATAGATGCATATATAGTTAGGATAGATAGATTGATTGATTGATTGATTGATTGATAGATAGATATGACTGATTGATTGATTGATAGGATAGATTGATAGATTGATTGATTGATTGATCCATAGATATATAAGATAGATTGATTGTTTAATTGATCGATAGATAGATAGAAAGGATAGATTGATTGATTAATTGATAGATAGATAGATAGAAAGGATAGATTGATTGATTAATTGATAGATAGATAGATAGATAGATAGATAGGATATATTGATAGATAGATAGGACTGATTGATTAATTGATTGATTGATTGATTGATAAAATAAATTGATAGATTGAAAGATAGATATGATTGATTGATTGATTGATAGATGGATGGATGGATGAATGGATTGGATGGATTGGATGGATAGAAAGTTAGGATAGATAGGATTGTTGGATGAATTGATAGATTGATTGATTGTTTAGTGGATGGATTGATGGATGGATTGGTGGATGGATTTATGGATGGATTGATGGATGGATTGATGGATGGATTGACTCTTAATCTACTTACTTTCATATGAGATTAAAAAGTATATATATATATATATATATCTATATATATTAAAAAGCTTATATTAACTCTGTCTTTCGGTCTGTCTGGTAAAAAATTTGACCTCATTCACCAATCGTAAACAAACATTTAGTCACGTGATAATATTGATAAAACGAAAAAAAAAGGCACATGATAGCCATTGTGTGTTAAAAATTACATTGTAATTTGTACAGAAGAGATAGAGAATCACGTGGATAAATGTTGTTTGTTTTACGATTGGCGAATGAGGTCCATTGAACACACTTTTTCTCCTTTACCCATTCTGGATCATCTGGGGTCAAGTTGAAAGAAACATTATACAATTATTTATAGTATCAATTTTAAAAAGTCAATAAAAATAATGAATGAGTTATTCAAATAACTACTGGTAATTATTTATTTTGTTGGATTGCAACAAAAGGCAAATTATTAATTCATTCTTTGAAGATATGCTAAATATGTGAAGTTTTGTCTCCCTCAGATAATTGTACACGTTATTTCCCTCCCATTCTTGGGTCAAGTTGAAACCTTACATAATTTTTTATTGCATATTTTATATTTTTGTTCAAACTTGATCCAATATATATGGTTTCAGCCAACAAATTATATAAAATAATGCTCGTATTGAGACACAAGTAAAAGTGTTTCTGTACCGGGCTCGCAATGACACATACACATGGGTTTCGCTACATTGACAGTCATGCTAGTGGTAAGTAACACAGGTTCTATGCTTACTACGCAGAGATATCTTGTGTAACTGAAGTCTTCTTCTACTGTTTGACAATTACGTGGAAATGATTTATAGTATTTATACTAGAATGAGATCAAATAGAACGAATAAGTTAGATTTGAAATAAAGTTCAAGTTACATTTCTATTTTACAAAGCTTAGACCAGGGGTGAGCATACTACGGCATATATATATATATATATATATATATATATATATATATATATATATATATATATTTTTTTATTTTTTTTTCTTTTGCGGCACCCCCATTCCCTAATTTTTTTTTAATGCGGCCCTCGATAGGAAAAGGTTGCCCACCCCTGGCTTAGGCCTACGATATTTATCATACTTTATTTCTCCCACTTGGCATTCCCGGATTAAAGTTAAAACTTTGCACAATTATTAATTGCCCCTAACAAAACATGAATCCATCAATTATCTATTAAATAGTCCTAATAATTTTTTTTTAAGTAAAAATGCGAAAAGTTCAAGGGAGAGAATCAGGCGACAAGAATAGGTTCCACGACAATGCGTTCACTGACATTTCGTTCACCGACAAATCGTTCACGACTTTTCGTTCACGCGACTATTCGTTCACCAGACATTTCGTTCACCCGACAATTCGTTCACGCGACATATCGCTCACGGACTATTCACTCACAGACAACTTGTTCACCGACAACTTGTTCACCGACAACTTGTTCACCGACAGTTGGTTCACGACAAATCGTTCACGCGACTATTCGTTCACGGCACGGACAAATTGTTCACATACAAAACGTTCACTGGATAGTAAAATATTGTTAATATTATATATTCTAGTCGCGTGTTTAACTTATTTACATTAAAACTTTTGTAGCTATTATTTCCAAATGCGAAAAATTTCTAGAGATCAGGTCAAATCCGAGTTTATTTAATTTCGTTGTTGTATTTATTAATATTTTGTTAATGAGGACAGTATGTGATAAAAATTATACTTAAAATAAAAAAACAATAAAAAAGAGATCTTACAAGCTAGCTGAAAAATTTAAACGGGCCCTCGAATCACTTTACTAGAGGTAACATTTTTACTTTCACCTTTAATATACCTTTACTACCCCCCCCCCCTCTTTTTTTTCATCTACCGTGAATGTACCCATTCATCTGGATACTCTAGTTAACAACTAGTTCAGTGCTAGACAGACTGGCTCCTCTGGAAGTAATAAAACTTTATTGGACATTGCCTATACACATGTTCAATCTGTTAACATTTAAAATATCTACTAGACACTAGTATGTGACGTTCAGAGTTGAAACGTGAAAAGTATATTGTACCAAATCTAGTACCATTGTTAAAAATCTAAATTATCTCTCGTAAAAACACTGAAAGGATTGTGGAAAAAATACTAGTATGTCTGAGCTAGCCAGGAAAACCAGTGACTTGGCAGAATGCATGACGCGTAGGACGTAATCATCTTCTGTTTTGAAGAAACGTCTGCATTATATAAGATAAGATTTGTTTATGTCAATAAGATATCAATAAACTGGGTATGTTAATGAAACATCTGGACCGCTATTAAGAAGATCAGCAACTATGGGTAGGTCGAACGAGACTACATGACGGACATGAGTGTAAAAGAAGGCCTACATGTTGAAAGTAAAAATGTTACCTAGAGTAAAGTGAGGGCCCATTTAAATGTTTCAGCTTGCTTCTAAGATCTCTTTATTCTTTTAAGTATAATTTTTTATCACATACTGTCCTCATTAACAAAATATTAACAACAAACAAACAAAAATTAACAAAGAATTTCGGATCAGGCCCGATCTCTAGTAATTTTTTGTTTTTGGAAATATCCAGTGAACGATTTGTCTGTGAACAATTTGTCTGTGAAAAATTTGTCTGTGAACGAATTGTTTTTGAACGATTCGTCGCGTGAACCAACTGTCGGTGAACAAGTTGTCTGTGAGCGAATAGTCCGTGAGCGAATAGTCGCGTGAACGAATTGTCGGGTGAACGAAATGTCTGGTGAACGAATAGTCGCGTGAACGAAAAGTCGTGAACGATTTGTCAGTGAACGAATTGTCGTGTCCCCACAAGAATATTACATAATTAAATGTTCATGTAAAGATTAAATTTAAGAATCTATGTTGGTGTAAATATTATACCATGTATGTGTATATAATTATGTTGATGAATGCAATACATCTTTTCTTATTTACTAAATTGAAAATGTCCAATTGTGGGTCTTGTTTGACTAAGTGTTTCAGATGTTGCTAGAGGGTGGATGTTAATCTGCCTTCTACCCTGTGGCCTGAACATAATTGTAAGAACAGAGACAAGGATTGTAAAATAACAAAAAAAAAAATACTTTAAAGAAATGCACACTTAGAATCGGATATCTCAACCCTGTAATATTTATTTCCATGTTCCTATACCAAACAATAGTAATAATTTACCACTAATTAATTAGCTAATTGGTAATTTTTTTGTTGATTCATATCTTGTTAAGGACAATGAGCAATTGTGCAAAGTTTCAACTTGATCCGAGAATGTGAAATGGGTGAGATGACGTGTACATACTAGAGTCACTAGACAGACGAACAGACAGAGAGAGTTTATATAAGCTTTGTAAAAAATAGTTTGTATTTTAAGAATTTACTGAAATCGCTCGCATGTATAGTGAGTGACCTACTGGCGAGTAGGTCGCGAAGCTAAATGACCAGCGTCCGAACTGGACACTCCAGCAGATCGATACATGATGCTAGGTCAAAGGTTACACAAATCTTGGGCCAGTAATTTGTTGAAGTGGGCCCTAAGTCACTGGCACAAACGGGCTGGTCATTCTGGTCACGTAGATCAGGTGATGCTATATGCCAGCCATATTTGTTCTACTAATACCCTCTCCAGTGGCGGCGCTATGGTGATAAATTAGGAGGAAAAAATCAAAAAAGGACAAGAACCCCCAAATCAGACAAGAACAAGGAGTAGGAACATTTTTTTGGTGGGGATACAAAAATAAAAAATTTAAAGAACATTTCATATTTCATATGATAGGACAAATTCGTACAAGTGCTCCTTCATCACATTAGTGCCATTAGAGCAGGGGTTCTCAATCTGTGGGTCGCGACCCATTTGGGGGTCGAATGACCATTTGCGAGGGTTGCCTAAGACCATCGGAAAATGGATATTTTTTTTTTGGGGGGGGGGGGGCTATTTTCATCGGAAGTTTTTTATAATCTATGTGTGTCTCTAACGTGTTGTAACAAGCCTGTGTGTTCTATAGTCGAAATACATTTCTATTGTAAATGCTTTAGCTTTGAAAAATTATTGAGATTATATTATTATTAAACAAATTCCGAAACGATCGTCCAGTATAATTAAATAAATAGTGAGAATAACAAAGCTAGATGTAAGAAGACGGACCTATAGCCAGGGGCTACGAATGACACTGAAGTGAATGTATCATCATTGAACGTAGACGTGATTTTAGTGGTAGTTACTTTTTTCTTTTATTCGAACATATTTGTTTGAGGACCACATCTTCGTGTATCATGTGGCCAACACAACAACCAACCTGTTTTATTTACTTTTCCTGTTAATGTTAGTTGGGTGGACTCATGCGCCTCCTAAAATCCCAAACATTTAAAATCCTAGTCTAAGATCCGAACCCGGGATCGCTTTTTTTTTTTTTTTTTTTTTAGAAGTCCAGCGCTTTACCTCTGAGCCACCAAGCTTACATTTTATAACATTAACCATTTTATAAACATAGCTTTATTCCCATAGTTCGGTTCATTTCATAAGTCCAGCTTTTGTGACTAAGACTTGTTAGAATCAGCGAGAAAAACCAATGACTTATAGAATCAGCCAGGAAAGCCAATGACTTTTAAAGTGTCTTATTAACATGCACGACTAGATTAACACAAGGATACGAGTTTTGTTTTGATTTCTCATGGAATTTATTTATATAAAAAATGGATTTTACATGTGGCCCTTAGACTTTGAGCACGTCTTGAATTTAACCGTTTTAGATACCCATAAAAAAAAGTTCGCCAAAAGAATATCTATCAGGCTACTAAGATTTGCTGGATCTACGTATATCAATAGCTTAGCCACAACATTTGTCTGTGATATCTACACCAGATAATTAGAATGGAGTTTCCAGTAGCTGATTTATAAAGGGCTCTATGTATCGTAGAGTTTAGGGCCTTATCAATTCTAAATCAGGTTATGCTTAGTACTAAGTTACTTAATTTAAAAAAGTGTTTATTATTCGCAGGCCATACTAAAACACACGTTTAATCGAAAATCGTTATAAAGGTGGCTAGTTTCTTCATTCATTAACATCAGCGTGAAACATCTTTTAAAGTCCGATTTAAATTCTTAGATTTAATCTTTATTAATTTCCAGCCAATTTGTCTACGATTGATTAAATAAATCAAAGCCATTTTTTTCTTTATATTTTTGATTGTGTTATATCTTTGAATCTGTTAGCAGACGGGAGAATTCTTTTTTATATGGCACTGAGACGACACATATTCAATTACGAGCTTAAAAGAGATTTGCCAGTTTGGATTTCATCCTTGGAGACTCGTGTCTATTTGGCTGTCAAATGCTATTAGGACCTGGCCAGCTATTCACGTCAAATTGGTCGGCAGGCGCCATCTAGGGAATAAATGATCTCCCTCAATGTTACTTATGGAAAATTTCTAATTCAGCCTCAAGATACAGAATAGTCAAAGTAGTTTAAGTCAGAGGTGTTTGATATAATCTTGAAGAAGGTACTATCACACAAGATTACATAACAGTTTTTTTTTTTAATTGCTTTTGGTTTATAGTTGTTGTTTTCTTTTCATAATTTGAATCTCCACTGTCAAATATCTTGACAAAAATGATCTGCCTGGCCAAGGTGAGAGTGATCGTGAAAGTCAAAGTTTGATAACTGAATTAAAGGTATAGCTATATAGAAACTCCTTTTAAGAATATTGTAAACACTGTTATCATGATGGAACGGCACAAGATCGAAAATGGTGAAATCCCAGTGATTCTAGGTCAAGTTTGACTAACCCACATTAGTTCGTTCAAATTTACTGACCCGCACAACTGAGTCCATTGGGAAAAGTGGTGAGAATCGTATTTGGTCCTAGGAACTGACCGTAGGTAGTCCCCAACCTCTTGTCCAGCTAGAAAAAAACCGTGTCTAATAATAGCCATGACTTGACTGGGCCGATGAAGTATGAAGGAAAACTTCAAATATATCATGAATTTGAATCTTTGCTAGATCAGTTTGAAATTTTCTTGTGAAGTAAACAAGCCACCCGGAAAGAGATTATCTTCGGCTTATTTGTATTCTTTATTGGCCCGTTGCATTTAATTTGTTATTGTAGAGTTCATCTTGTGTCCATTTCAAAGTGTATTTCAACTCACTCTGTCTGTCTGTCTGTTAAAACGTGTGTACAAGTTATTTCTCCTCTGATCGAGTTAAAACTTCGCACAATTATTTATTGGTAGAGACAAGAAATTAATCAATAAAAAGTAACCAAATAGTCATTTAATTACTGGTAATTTATTATTTTGTTAGATACGAACAAAGGGTTTAGTCCCTGTAAATATATGTAAACCTCACGCATTATCAGATTAAGTTGACACTTTAAAAAAGTATTTATTGTACCAAACGATATACGAATTAATAAATAAAAATAACCGATTATTCAATTCATTATTGGTAATTAATAATTTAGTTTGATATCGAGTAAGGGAAATATCTTGTATATTGTTGATAGAGTTTTAAGGGCATTCATTCATGAGCAAAACCTTGACACGGTTCTTGAGAACGACCCTAACGATTTTCCTAGAAAAATTAAAAATTTTATATCGTTGGGAAATAGAATATATATGTAATAAGAAATAAAGGAACACTGAAGAGTAACCTAAAACAAGGCTTTATTAAACTAGAACGACACATGAACTGACGAAAGAGACTTGAATAGTAGCACACTAAATCAATGTTGTGAACACATTCTCACCACGTGACACAAACATAAACAAATACTAACTATTTCACCACATTCACCCCGCCTAGAATTAAAATAGCAAGTATAGTATTATAGTAGGCCATAGCATAAATAAAAAAAGAATGCCAGTGCCTGTAATACAATAGATCAATAAATAGTGTCGAAATATTAGTTTCTCTTGTAAACAATAATGAGGAGTGATACAAAGAAACCTAAAAACCAGTATCTGTAGTATGGCTTTTAAACAATTACTAGTTTCTGTTTTAAGCAATAACAAATAGTGTAGTAAGTAAACATGTACGTAAGTAAGTGACAAGCAAACTCTAGTATCAGTAGCAAGGGATAAACAATGCCAGTTTATGTAGTCAGTATAAGTAGTGCAATAGAGAAACAACTCTAGACTCTATAGTTCGGTCTGGTTCTTCTCTCTTTTAAGTTGTAATGGGGTTGACTATCATGCTCTACAGTTTGGGAGTCATTAATGAGTTCCTGAGCGTCAAGTGGGGTATCATGGTTCTGTGTATTTTCAAGAGGAAGCGCTCGGAGATCCTCAGAGCCTTCCAGGGGTTCTTTCCTTTCTTGTATCACCGTAGGGGTGCTGACTGGTACTTCCATGTTTTGAGCTTCTGGAGGATATTCATTATCCTCACCCTGAGCGAAGAACGAAGGTTCACTTGTTGTTGTGGATGGGGAGGGGTTGGGAGCCAAGCGTCTTAGAGAGACTGTCTCCTCTTTACCGCTGGGCAACCGTACCACGGCATATTGGGGGTTACCCATCAGTAATTCGACTTCTTCCGTGAGAGGATCATACTTTGAAGATCTGTTCTCTCTTCTCAGCAACACTCGACCTGGGCTGGATAGCCAAGTGGGGATAGATATCCCGATGGAGGATTTCCGGTTGAACCGGAAAACTCTCTCATGTGGAGTTTCGTTTGTTGCCGTAGATAGTAATGATCTATTCGAGTATAGGGCCTGGTTCAAGACAAGTTCCCATCTTGAGATCGGGAGATCGAGGTCTTTCAGTGCTAAAGTAACAGCGTTCCATAGAGTTTTGTTTAGTCGTTCAATTTGCCCGTTGCCTGAAGGATTAAAAGCGGTTGTTCTACTTGTAGCTATTCCCCTCTCGTGCAGAAAGGATTGCACCTCCTTCGACATATAGGACGTACTCTGTCGGAATGGACGTACTCTGGCATCCTAACTAAGGAAAACAGCTGATTTTAACACTTTATGACAGTAGATGAGGACATATCGGGACTTGGGTAGGCAAATGGGAAGCGTGAGTACTCATCCACCATTGTTAATAAATATTTATTGTGAGTAGCTGATGGGAGTGGCCCCTTAAAATCGATGCTTACTCTCTGAAATGGTTGGGTAGCCTTGATGAGGGTACCTGAAAACTGTTTGAAGAATCTAGGCTTCAGTTCAGCGCAAGTTTTACATTGGTTTACCACTTTGCGGACGTCCTCGCAGGATAAAGGTAAGTTCTTAGTCCGAACGAAATGGAGGAGTCTCGTGACCCCTGGGTGGCAGAGGTTGTTGTGTAACAGTTTGAGGTCTTCTCCAGTCATTGCTGACGCAAAGTGGTTTCTTGAAAAAGTATCCGCCGCAGCGTTTTGTTTCCCGGGCTGATATACGACGTCATATTGGAAACAACTAAGCTCCAGTCGCCATCTTTGTATCTTTTCGTTTTTGATCTTGCCCTTGTTTTGCTGGTCAAACATAAAAGACACTGAGCGTTGATCTGTAAACAATGTGAAGGGTCTACTGATAAGGTAATGTTGCCATTTTCTCAGGGCTTCTACGATAGCGTATGCTCCCTTTTCAACTGCAGAGTCTCTGCGTTCACTATTAGTGAGTGTTCTTGAAAAGAACGCGACAGGACGGCCGTCTTGATTAAGAGTGGCGGCGATCGCGATGTCAGAGGCATCTGTTTCGACTGTTAGTGGTCGATTATAATCTATCGTCGACACAACAGCGTTTTAAAGTTCATGTTTTAGCTGTTTTAAAGCTTCCTGTACTTGTTCAGGGAGAGGAAAGGTTTTGTTGTTCACCAATAAATGGATCTTGTTGGAGAAATTTGGGATCCATTGAGAATAATAGGACAGTAGTCCAATCACCCGCTTTTGTGATTTCATGTCTTGTGGTGGAGGTAGATTTCTCAACGCTTGAAATCTTTCGGGGTCTAGTCTTAATTGCCCTTGTGAGATTTCGTAGCCTAGGAGGCATACTTTATTAGTCGCAATAGCACTTTTATCATCGTTGAAGGTGATACCGTACTTTTTAGCGGCGTTGAGAAATCTCTGTAGATTCTGGTCGTGGCTACTGGAGTCACGTCCGCAGATGGCAACGTTATCCACGTAAGCGAACGTATCCTGTAGCCCTTCCTCCTCAATTATTGTGTTAATTGTCCTTTGAAATGCAGCAACTCCGTTTGTCACTCCAAAAGGAATGAGGCAAAACTGATAAAGCTTTCCGCAAGCCTCGAACGCCGTGTACTGCTTTTCATCATCCCTGATAGGTATCTGGTGGTAAGCGCTTTTGAGGTCAAATGTACTGTATATTGAGTATTTAGATATTTCCTGCACCAGTTCATCAACTTTAGGCACGGGGTACGCGTCGAGGTAAGTGAATCGATTGATGGTTTGACTATAGTCGATAACCATTCTCTTTTTGTGCCTTTCATTCGTTGTTACAATCTTTTGAGCTCTCCACGGGGACGTGGAAGGCTCAATAATTTTGTGAGATAGAAGTCTCTTGATTTCAGTTTGAATGACTTTGGAGTCAGGCATAGAATATTTTCTAGATTTAGTGGCTATGGGGTGGCAGTTAGGAGCAAGATTAGTGATGAGGTGAGGGGCTTCAACTCGTGCAGCCTCCAGCGTACAGACCTGAAGAGTGCTTCGTTTTCCCTCAAATGGGATCATCAGCTTTTCGTGGTGGCTGATGAAATCTAGTCCTAAGATTACATCAGATACTAGTCCGTCTAGTAGTGAGAGCTTCACACTTTCGTATTGTTCGTCTTTGTACTTTATTTTGGCGAAAATATGTCCGTGAGTAGTGCGAGAAAGATGTGTAGAGGCCATGTAGATTCTGTTTCTCGACATTTCTAATTTCCATTTGTACCTTTTAGCAATTGAAGAAGATATATAGCTTTCACTGCTCCCCGTATCTACGAGAGCCTTCAATGGTACTCCATTGACCAGTATTGAAATTGTAGATTTAGTAAGGCCGGACGCTAGTGTCGATGCCCAGGAAGATCCAACGGTTGTAGTCCGTGACGTCTCATCATCTGTTTTCACTATGGCTGAGGTTATAGATTTGAGTGTCTCGATCTACAGACTTTCTGGAAATGACCCCTCTTGCCGCACAAGTTGCATGTAGCGTCATGGGCTGGACATCTAAAGCGTTGATGTGGGCTGTTTCCACAAAAGAAGCATCTTTTACTAGTCGCCGCACTAACCTCGTGTTCTAATTTTGTTGTTGGAGAAAGGCTCTCCACGTCGGCGCTGGCTCCACATGGAGTTTCAGAGTAGATGTTTTACGCCATGCCATGGTTATGGGCATATTCAAGTTGTCTTGCCTCTTCATAGGCGCACTGTAGAGTTAGAGTAGATTTCTCTAAGAGTCGCAGCCTTATGCTGTTTGAAGCCAGTCCAGTAATGAAGGCGTCTCTTACGAAGATATCTCTGTGTTCTTCAGCGGTGACAGCTTTGAAGTCATAGTCTTTGGCCATACTTTTAAGCCTAAGTAGGAAGGAGTCAACGGTTTGTCCGTTCTCTTGTCGACATAGAGTTATCATGTCCCGTGCAAAAATTTCGCTTTTAGGTTTCACGTAGACATTTTGTAGAATTTTGATTGCTTCTTCGAACGTTGTACACTCACTTATGTACTGAAATACGCTTGAAGAAACGTAGTTTTCAAGTAGTTTCTTTTTGTCAATCTCGCAATGAGAGACTGAGGAGATGAAATTCTCAAATGTTCTGAGCCAGTGCAGCCACTTCTCGGCAGCCGATGGCGTGCTAGGCTCTATGTCTAGCTCTTTTGGCCTAAATAGACGCTCCATTTGTATTACAATTTTTACTTACAGACTGAGAATAGTGTTGAACGAAAATCCAAATAAGATACACGAGACACATAGATCCATAGAATTGAAAATTTCTAGTTTAATAAATTGTAATAAGAAATAAAGGAACACTGAAGAGTAACCTAAAACAAGGCTTTATTCAACTAGAACGACACATGAACTGACGAAAGAGACTTGGATAGTAGCACACTAATTTAATGTTGTGAACACATTCTCACGACGTTACACAAACATAAACAAATAGTAACTATTTCACCACAATATAAAAGTTTGTTGACCACACTGTAGTTTGACCGTTACATTTTTTTTCAAATTAGAAAAAAAAATGGCAAGAAGACTAGAAGATAATTATCTTGCACAGATTTATGTCTTTGGGTATTTTCGAATGTAGGGCCCTATTCATAAAAGAGTTTAATAAGTGAATGCTTACACATGCTTTTCACAACTTGTTTCTAAGTCAAGAGCTGAAGGAGCTATTATTAGAATAGTATCAAGTCTAAGAGATTTATACATTCGCTTTACAAGGATTATCTCTCTGGTGGGGGTGGGGGTGGGATGAAGGAATGGGGGAAAGTAAAAACATGTTTATTTTACATTAGATCTAACAGTCATTAGTTCATTAAAGCACAGTAACTGCTCTATACGAATGTAGAACGGATGTATTTGGGTGTGTGTGTGTTTTCTCTCTTCTATTTTATTTGTTCTATCCCATTCACAAATATATTATGAACGGTTCAAACCACTAGCGGATCCAGGGGGGGGGGGGGGGGGGCGGTAGGGGCGATCGCCCCCCCCCCCCCACTCGGCCGACCCCCGGGCGGACGAATATTAGTATAGAACTCACACAATTTGTATACGAATTTATTACTTATGTTAATAATATATACTAATTATTTATATTTCAACCTATTTTTAGATTATTTCGCCCCCTCCCTTCTAGTATTTTGGCTGATTTGGTAGGATCGGGAGGGGGCGATGGCATCCATCTGCCCCCCCCCCCACACCATAAACTTTCGAGTGGGGGGGACGGTCCTATTTATTTGTAGAAATCACAGCTTGCTAACAGAATCATTTAAATATCTATATGATTAGAACTTGTTATTGGTATTTTAACCGGTCTTTATATTATGTCGTTCACCTGTTGGCCGATTGAAAGGGTAGGAGCGAATATCTCTACTGCCCTTCGTATCTAAACCCTTTGAGTGGGGGAGGGCGGTCCTACTTTTATTGAGAAATCATGGTATGTGAACAAAATTAGTCGAATATCAATATAATATAAACAGGTGGAAGTGCGATATATACAATCACCTTCCCCCAATCGGACAAACCAATACTTTTTCTTTTTGTATTATAGTAAGAAATTACAAAATTTAAAAAATCGGTCACTAATATAATTTATATATGCTATAAAGTAAATTCTTTAGTCGCTCAACCCATATTCTTTAATGCAAAATGCAATCATTAGCAGAAATTATAAAAAAGGAGCGAGGATTAATCGTTTTCATTTTACCGCCCTTCCCTTTTCCAGACAGAGTTTGTGTAATTTCACATAACTATTTTAAGAAAGACTTTGCTTTGGAAAACGAAATTTTTCAATATAACAGTTACGGTTGAGTTGAATTCAAAAGGCAGATTTTCTTTTCCTAGTCGACTTTTTCCAACCTTTTCTCTATCTCATTGTTTTCAAGTTAAATAAATTTAGGACTCTGTGGCATTTTACGTCTCGAGAGACGATCTTTTCCCTTTGCAACTTCTTGTGTGACTAAAGAGACCAATCCTTGATACACAGCTGCGATCGCAGGTTGGGCATATATAATCACCAGGCGCCGTTGCATTTTCACCCTTCTTTCTGATTCTGTTGAGTATGACATTTGCAATCTTTGACCCTTCCTTTATGCTCTCTCTCCATGAGGATCTGTCCAGTGCTACCTCTTCCCAGTTGCCAGTGTCGATTTTGAAGAGCTTCATGTCGCGTTTGCATACATCCGTATAACGTAAAAGTGGGCGACCAGCGGCTCTCCTGCCTTCTATTAGATCGCCATACAGGATGTCCTGTGGAAGTCGACCTTCTGGCATTCTACGAACGTGGCCAAGCCAGCCAAGGCGTCTGCTGCTGATAACAGAGCGGATGTCCTGGCACCCTGCTCTTTGTAGCACTTCCTCATTGGTTATCTTATCTTGCCACCTTATTTTAAAGATCCGCCTTAGGCATCGGAGGTGGAAAACATTCAGCTTTTTTTCCTGCCATGAGTAGGTTGACCATGTTTCACTTCCGTACAGCAAGGTGCTCAACACACAGCTCCGGTAGATTAGGGCTTTAGTACTGTTAGTCAGCAATATGTTGTCCCAGACTCTTTTCTGCAGCCGTGACATGGTGGCCACTGCCTTGGCTATCCTGTTGTTTATGTCTTTATCCAGTAGAGTGTTGTTGGATATGATGGAGCCAAGGTAACAAAAGTGATCAACAATTTCTAGTGGTTGGCCATTAATGCTTACTTGAGGTGCAGTGTTTGTGTTTTGGACAAGTATCTTAGTCTTGCTTTGACTGATGTTTAAGCCGAACTTCGGGCAAGCAGCAGATAATTTGTCAACCAGGCACTGTAGCTGAATATCAGAATCAGCCACAATAGCTGCATCATCAGCATACAGGAGTTCCTTGACGAGTAGCTTCCTAACCTTGGTTTTTGCCCGCAGCTTTGATACATTAAATAGTTTTTCAGAGGATCTTGTATGGAGAAACACACCTTCGTTTATGTCGTTGTACGCATAATGCTGTAGACAGGAAAAGAATATGCCAAACAGAGTAGGTGCGAGCACAAATCCCTGCTTGACACCACTGCAAACCTCAAAGGTGCTGATTGGGCTCCATTGAATTTGACAGTGCATTTAGTTTCCTTGTGAAAACACTCAATGAACAGCAGTAGTTTGGGAGGGCAACCCATTTTCCTCAGGAGTTTGAAAAGGCCACTTCTGCTGACCATGTCAAAAGCTTTAGTCAGATCAACAAAAACGATGTAAAGGAGTCTGTCTCTCTCTCTGAATTTCTCCTGCAGTGGTCGTAGAGAAGATATCATGTCTACAGTGAATCTACCACTCCCGAATCCACACTGAGACTCTGGGTAGACTCTAGAAGCTATCACTTGCAGCCTGGATAGTGCCACTCTAGCAAAGATCTTGCCCACTGTACTGAGGAGAGAGATACCCCTGTAATTGTTGCAGTCACTCCGATCCCCGTTGTTCTTGTATATTGTGACTATAGTTGCGTCACGCATGTCCTGTGGGACATGACCTGTTTCCCAACAGCGGCAGAGGAGAATATAGAGTTCAGGGAGCAGGAGTGATTCGTTGACTTTCACTACTTCCACTGGGATACCATCACTCCCAGGAGATTTTCTATTTTTTATGCAGTTAATTGCTTTTTTAAGGTCACTGAGGCTCGGAAGATCATCTAGGCATTCCAGTACTGGAAGATCTGGTAGAGAAGCCAGGGCGACATCGTCTACTGTGTTTTGTGTGGCATAGGCTTCGAGGTAGTGTTCTGTCCAACGTTCTAGCTGCTTGGTTTGATCTGTAATTTTTTTTCCTGATTTGGATAGAAGGGGGGCAGGCTTAGACACTGTTGGACCCAGGGCCGCTTTAATGCCATCAAATAGAGCTTTGCTATTTCCTGAGTGGAGACTGTCTTGGATTCTGTTGCAGGTATCCCTCCAAAGTTGTTAGCACATTTTCTAGCCATTTGTTTCGCCTCTTTATTAGCACTTTTGAAGGCCTCCAAAGATATTGGACTTGGCTTTGTCTTGTGAGCGAGGTGTGCAGATCGCTTTTTCTCGATGCAAAAAAATTTAGGACTATAACTCACAATTTATACTTGAATTTTATTTAATTTTATTTATTGAATTTTTTTTTCGGCGGCGATCCTCAAAGCCTTAATCTAAATATGTGGGGTATCTTTTCAAAGAACAAATCGCTTGTATTTGCAATTTATTAAGGGACTATAAATTCATATTAGAATATTTTTCCACATTCAAAAGGTCCTTTATAATAGAATGAATAATGAGCTATAGGTCAGGAGAATGCGTTACTGCAGGGAAGAATGCCAGAAATCGCTTTTAGCGTCGAGGCTTCGTCCCGAATCTCATTGATGAATAATAAGCTGTCATAATAATGCGTTTCTGCAGTGAAAAATGCAAGAAAACGCTTTTGGCGTCGGGGCTTCACCCCGAACCCCACTAATAAATAATGAGCAGTAGATGTCAGGAGAATGCGTTTCTGCAGTGAAAAATGCAAGAAAACGCTTTTGGATGTCGGGGCTTCGCCCCGAACCCAATTGAGGAAGCTTACAGCGCTCTCCTAGACCCCCAAGCATGCAAGAAAAAGGCCTCAACATGACTTTTTTTTCTGTTTTTTTTCGCCGAAGATTGAGGAACAGTCTTATTTTATTCTCATATATCGAATATATATATAAATGTGCTGTACTCACGTTTATGCATAGGGTTAGGGTTTACTGGGTGTTAGGGTTAGGGTTTGAAAAAAAATCGATCCCCCCCCACTTCAAAGTTCTGGATCCGCCAGTGGTTCAGATGTGTAGTCCTATATATGTGATGAACTGTGCAGTGGTTTCCAGATCTGGCAGCTTTCCAGATAGTTCTTGTTCTGTAGTGGGTTTTATGGACCAGTTACTTGTTCGCACTTTAGAGGACATGCTCGGCATTCTCTGCTGATTCTCTACAAAGGGCAAATTTCATTAGTCTCTGTTTTTACAAAGCTTATATCAACTCACCCTGTCTGTCTGTCAGGTACAAAAGTCTGTACACGTTATTTTTTCCACACCCAATCACGGCTCAAGGTGAAATTTTTGGTCAAATATTTTTTTTTTACCTGACAACACAAGAATTAAAAAATTAACCAATTAGTTATTTAACTATTGGCTATTACTTGGTGTCTCGAACAAGGAAAAGAAATTGTACTAGACTGAAGTGGTGGTATAAGCTGAATTAGTCCTCTAAATAGTAAACTTTGAAAAAAAAAACAACAATAGATGACTTCACAATCTTCTATTTTAATTAGCAACTTACTAACAGAGTGGTAAGTTTGTCACTTTGAGTGGGCTTGAACCGTGAGTTTGAATTTAGGTCTTTGTTTTTTTTTTCGTGTTTTTTTTTTAAAGCGCTCAGGTAAAACTCACACAGACATCTCTCTTTCTTTACCACACCCCCACCCTATACACACCAACTGGTCCAAATAAATGATAATTTATTGCGTAATGCGTATTGAGAACGCTAAATGTATGAAATAGGCGAAATAAGAACAAAAACAAACAGAAATAACCAATTGGTAAATTAGTTCAAATGACATAGATTTATTATTGTTAGTCCAGGACTCCAGATGATCAATTACTTTCCAAACTCATTGATACAATTACACTTCGTAGAAGCGTTGTTTTGGTTTGAAAAATAGTTTCTTCTTACCTTTAGGGACACGTATTTCATTTTGTTTAGTACGGTTCTGGGACGAAATATTATTTGTCGCTCTATATATCAAAACACCAACTAACAGAGACTAATCCTAAGTCTAGAACAAACAAAAAAATCAATGACAATAATCAAATAAAAGAACATAACTAAACTTTGCCCATTTCAATGTTATAAAGCTATGATTTTTTTTTTACTTGAAAAAAACAAATCATTTTGATTAACACTGTATCTACAGGTCAATCAATTTAATCCATTTTTCTTTTCATTTCAAATTCATCCATTGCTTATGCTTAACTAGACTCTAAAAGATGTTATGTTATCAGTTGGATATATATCTAGCTCTAGATCTGTGCGCACCAGGGATAAATTGGTCAATAATCGCGCACCTGATGCAATGTTTTACAAATGTCATGCTTTGAGATTGTCTATTCAAGCACGACTTTGACTGGTGGACAGCCTTAGTGCAGACAGGAGATAAAAAAGAAATAGTGAGGAAAACAAGGTGATGACGTCA
This sequence comes from Biomphalaria pfeifferi, assembly GCA_030265305.1. Taxonomy (NCBI): domain Eukaryota; kingdom Metazoa; phylum Mollusca; class Gastropoda; family Planorbidae; genus Biomphalaria; species Biomphalaria pfeifferi. The sequence goes on from JASAOG010000086.1 coordinate 1,092,796, forward strand.
GTTCCGGTAGACTAGCTTACGCCTTCTAGCTTCGTTTTTAGAATTGTTGGCTTGGATATTTCGTGATTAAACTGAGGCACACTTGTCGTCACAATTCATTACTTTAGAAATAAGCTATCTACATTCTGATTGGATCCTTAAGTCAAGGGGACTACTATATTATTTCATCATCATTAAGCTTCACTGAAGTGAGGGCTTGAAAATTTCAATTCCTATCTTGCAAAAGCCCTGGACAGAAATCCTGCTGTTTTGAATGTATGTCACCATACAGGTTAAGAATGTGTGAATGTGTGGTTTCCCAGACCTGTCGAGACGGAGGTCAGCCAGTCTGGGGCAGTCAAAATAGAATGAGAGACATGTTGTCCTCTTACTTCCCGTGAGTTCAAATTTGACCTGAGCCGTTCAAAATATGAGCCAATGGGACATTGGCAATCCTGAGCTGAACAACTATGATTTATCTCCTACAGCAACTCTTCCTGAGAATGTAGAGTTCTCTTCTGGAGAAACCTTTCATTTAGAGAAGTTCTTCCGTACAGCACTTCTTCCTGGGAATGTAGAGTCCTCTTCTGGAGAGACCTTTCTTTCAGGGCTACTGACGTCCATATCTTTCTCGGTTACCGTATACCTTCACATGGAGCAATGTAGGATTTTCTTTCCCAAATCCCCATTGCTAGCTGCCCATAAAAGATTCATTTGGGGGTACGTTGTCATTTACCCTATCTAGCACGTACATCTCAAACAAAGTCACATAAGATAAACTTTTATAATAAGATTTAGGTGCGTGAATTGTTAATGTAAATTTTAAACTATAGTGAATGGTCCGCGCGAGCTCGAAAGTGGCGCTTATCTCGTGAACTGAAACTCATTGTAGACGTTTTAAAGCCACCATTGCACTACTATGGAGCATTATGTCCTAATATGTTTGTTAGTGTGAACTCATTCGCTGTGTATAAGAAGGAAGTGTATGACCAACTGTAAAGTCCATTTGTGAGAAGGAGAACACAGACAGAAGAAAAAGGAAAGAAAAAAGGAAGGTTGTCATGTGGTGTAAGTATCAAGGTTACTAGTCAAAGCTACACAAGTTGTTTTTTTTTACACATTAGCTCTAGTAGCTTCGAGTTTTTACAGAGGAGTGGAAATAATGTAAGGGAGATAATTTTACAAATTAACAACGTTTCGGTGAACAATAAGCTTGTTTCAAGGGTTTTAATCAGTATTGAATTCATTAGTTTTCAAGTTCCATGTTCTACATCTTAAGAATTTATTATTGAACTTGAACTTTATTATGCATTATAACATAAAGTACATTGTGAGCTCTCTGATTTTGTTATTTCAACTTGGAAAATTAAATTATTCTATTTTGTAAAGAAAGAAAAGGAGTTCTGTTAATTCTTCGCCAATACTAAAATTCCCGGAATACTTTTGGAAACGGGTCATCTGATTTCAATTTCACAAACAGAAAGACATATTCCTCACATAACACCATTGCTACAGATAGATGGACAGGTAGACTAATACTGAAACTGTTTTTTTTTATATTAATTGGGCCTATTGACAAAAACAGTTTTAGTAAAAGACAGAAATTCATACACATAATATTTTAAAACCAATACAAAATCAGCACAACCAATGCTAGCCTTGGGTCAGTGTTCTGTCCAAAAACACCACAAAAAAACAACAAAAAAACTAGCCTGATAACTGAAACATACAGAGAACTGCCGACCGGAATCAATCGTAGCGGTCAGCAGACATCATCAGGGACAGACAATACAAGCCAATTGAAGACGGCAAATACCTAGGAGCCCTGTGTGGGAAAACAAGAGGGGCGGGTTGGGCCGGCTGGAGGGAAGCGACTCCAAAAGAGGCCGTGATGAATTCACCGTGCAACAAAAGCCCATAACTAACTGGTTGTTTTGTGAAAGACCTCTTTATTCTGACCATGTTAATTAGTATCTCTTTATCAAACCAGAGCCAACTATAGTATAATAATCATTGCGGTGTATTTCTGATATCGAAATATGAGTTTGAGGGTTTTGTAATGACAACGCAATTTAAAGTTGAGTATTCAACAACAAGGCCATGAAACTCAAGCAATGATAACTATAGTCAACACAACAGACAATTAGAAGAGCAAGAAGATTACACTGAAGAACATCGACAAAGTGTTTCAAAACGTAAAGAAGTAAAGAACAATTACACACAGTGTAAACATAACCGAACACTTGATGACTACTTTCTCTCCCTTTTGATATATATATAGAGATAACAATTTGTAAATCAATATATATATATATATATATATATATATAACAACGTAGACCTCTCGAAAATGAAGAGCAGTTTCGTATTTACTAAACGGTTATTTTTAGACCATGGAAATGTTCGCTAATTCTCTGTGCCAGCCATGCTCATGACGTTATGGTACTTACTCTGTGCCCTCACTTAAAGACTGGACTGTTGAACGATGACATCGACGTTACGACGGACTTTTACAAATTTATTCCGTTTAGTTCCGAAAAAAAAATTCGTGAATTCATGCTTACAGCTCAAGCTATATCATGCTTCTTAAGCCAACACGGTAACCACTCTTCTGATAAAGAGCTTATAAATATAGAGGATTGTATAGTTTGTGTATTGTCTCTAAAATCTCTTCCTATTTTTCAAGTTTCTGTTCAATAAGACTCAGACAATGACTTATAAAGAGGAATACTTTAGCTTGTACCACTACTTCAGTCAATTACAATTTCTTTTCCTTGTTCGAGATACCAAACAATATAATTTATTGACAATAGTTAATTAATTAATTGGTGATTTTTTTAAATTTTATTTTATTTTTTTAATTCTTGTATGATTAGGTAAAAGAAATAATTGTGCAAATTTCTAGTTTGATCCGAGATTGGGTGTGCTAGAAATCACGTGTACAATAATTTTACCTGTTAGTGTGAGTTGATATAGGCTTTGTAAAAACTTAAATCGTTTTTACACAGAAAAAAAACAACATATTTGCAAATCAGCGCTTAGCCAAAGAGTAAGAACTTTGCAAACAAATGATTATGGCGACGACAGAATGGCTCTCTGACACATTCACAGGAGCGCGGTGTTGTGGATATTGATAGTTTCGGTACAGTAATTTTATGCATCAGAAATGTCTTGAATTAAAACACAGAAACTTGCATTGTAAACTATAAATAGCTCAGAAAATGGTTCGAGTTGTCTTCAATGTAGGCCATTGTAAGTTGCAAAGGGAGATAACGAAGAAAATTGGTAGATAGTTTAAACATTGCCTGCGAAGTAGAAAATTTAGAAACAATGCAATACTCTTTAAAGGGAGAGAAAAAGGGAAGAAAGTGAATGGAAAATGAGAACATCATTTCATTACTATTCTTCAACGTGAAAAATATAAAGAATATTTTTTAAAGACAATACCCTTCTCTATACAACTTAGAGAGCGATTATTTTTTCTCTTAATAACTATTGAATGTTATTCTGTTTGAAAGACACACAATCGAAACATTTACCTTAATTCCCTCCTCCCCTCGCCTGAGATCAAATTTGCTTAAGCGGATGTATAATCAATGTTAATAGGGTATATACATTAGATCTAGCACTAGAAGAATTTGTTCAAAATGTTTTTAGACATAATTTTTTACAACTTTTGAATGAATAGGACCTACATGAGGATATACCAGAAGACGCAGTCTGTTCATGATTCAGAATTTCTAGTTCTTTAAATTATTATAATTAAAATTATCAAAATTATTTTATTATTTCTATACTTTGACAATTTTAACTGTCAAACTAGAGTTTTCACAATGTGGTCAATAATATAATGAACTGTCTAAATTCCTAGGAAAATCATGAGGGCCGTTTTCGAGAATCGCGTACACCCACCCACACAGAGGGTTCCACTTCGAAAAAGTGACTGTAATAGGGATTTTTAAAATAAAAATATGTCACTGTAGCTAATTCAGTTTAGCCCCCACCCCCAGAAGTGGAAAATACACTAATAGTTTGTAATGTATTTTCTGCAGCCTACTTGATTTGATCTCAAAAACTAGAAAAAGAAATTTAAATTCTGATTTCATGATATTTTGCACATACTAATTGCCTTAGTGCAAAGTCTACTTTTCATGAAACACAAACTTACTTTGAAATCTTAGTTTTAATGGTTCTGGAAATTAGAATTAAAATGTCATTATAGGGACTCATGGGAAAAGGGACTTAATCCAGTGCATAAAAGTCGCAGACAAAAGTTTGTTCTCCCCTTTAAAAAGAACATAAATACATTTTTCGATTAAAAAATTCTGTGTAATAATGATTTGCTTTGAAAACATCGCATTCGGCCACTGTCACAAAGTATTAATGATGTAATCTAAAGTTACTTGGGTCTGTCTGAGAATGTCTGAACAGACGAAACTAAAGCCAAATAAAAACTGGATTATATATTTGTTTCCGTCAGATTGACTCCATGGCAGGGCTTTTGTTCAGTGTGGCTTTGTTGTTGTTGTTCATGCCTACATTTGTATGTATCAGACAGGAACATTTTGGTACAAAAAGTAAAGTTAGTTCAATTAGTTCTTATCTCTTCCAGGCTTTTTATCTCTCTTATCTCTTCCAGGCTTTTTATTTCTCTTATCTCTTCCAGGCTTTTTATTTGAATTTTCTCTTTCTGTCAGAAAAATCTCTCTCTAACAATTACTTCTCCCTTTCTCAATAATAATTTAATAAAAGTGTGAGTCTGAAGAAAAGATCTTAAGTCATGTAACATTTTAATTAACAATTTATTTTCACATTCTATTAGAATTGATTGAATTAAAAATACAAAATTGAATTAAGTTCATTGGTCTTGAAAATGAAATAATGTAAAATAAAAATGCGTTTTCAAACCAGCCGGCTTGCGTTTTTAAACCATTTCTATCCTGAATCTCCCTTAGTGGAAAAATATCTATAGTCTAATGATAATTGTTCAGAATATATCTATAGCCTAATGATAATTGTTCACAGCGTTTTAACAAGCCTTTTCATTTTTCTAATACACTTCCTGCTCAAAGCTTTGCCTTATCTTTATAGTCGGAAAAAAGATTTTGAAAAAGATTTTAGAAGGAAAATGTTGCTGTGTTTCAAAAACGGCTCTAACTATTTTTGACAGTTTCTTGTAAACTTTTTTCGGGAAACAATGCAGTAGCTAGTTTGCCAATCAGTGAAAACTGATGACCCGTTATGATTGTTCAGAAACTTTTAAACATTCAAACAAATGAATTAAGCTTACGTATTTTTAACAACGAAACGATTTTTTTCCTACATTACATCACAGAGCCTTAGCGGGAATTACCGTACTCGGCTCAAATGTTTCTCTGTTAAGTAGATTAAAAGAGTACATGAATATTTTGTACATCGTCTTTGGTAAGAATAAGATCCAAGAAAGTTTTGAAATATACTATAGGCAAGTAAATTACTAGAACAAAATCTAGATTCTACATTAATGTTTGTTAGAAGCTTACAAGGAAAGATTTATTGCAATAATACTGTAAATAAGGAAACATAGATCACCACCTGCTTTATATAGTGTGAATTGATTTTAAAAAAAACTATATGATTTGAATGCAAAACATTATGTTACGTTTATTGATTTCATAATACTGAAGTTTGGAGACGCGGTAGCTGAGCGGTAAATCGTTTGGGTTCTGAGTCTTGGGTCCCTGGTTCGAACCCTGGTGAAGACTGGGATTTTAAATTTCAGGATCTTTGGTCACCTCTGAGACCACTCATCTCTAATGGGTATTTGACATTAGTTGGGGAAAAGTAAAGCGGTTGGTCGTTGTATTCGCCACATGACACTCTCGTTAACAGAAACAGCTGACCTTTACAGCATCTGATCACAAGGTTTGGAAAGGCAATTTTACTTTTTTAATATCAAAGTTTACATCATCTGCCCAATAGATCGCAAGGTCGGAAAGGCAACTTTACTTTTTTAATATCAAAGTTTACATCATCTGCCCTATTGATCACAAGGTCGGAAAGTCGATTTTACTTTTTTAATATCAAAGTTTACATCATCTGCCCTATAGATCATAAGGTCGGAAAGGTAACTTTATTTTTTTAATATTGAAATTTACATCATCTGCCCTATAGATCGCAAGGTCGAAAAGGCAACTTTACTTTTTTAATATCAAAGTTTACATCATCTGCCCTATCGATCACAAGGTCGGAAAGGCAACTTTATTTATTTAATATTATCTTATCTTATGTAATACAGACTTTACTTCAAAAAAGAAGATGATTACGTCCTACGCGTCATGCATTTAGTCATGCATATTAATCAATGACTTAAATTCTGCCAAGTCACTGGTTTTCCTGGCTAGCTCAGGCAACCCATTCCATGCTCTAATAGCACTAGGGAAGAAGGAGCATTTGTACAAATTTGTCCTAGCATATGTGACGAGGAATGTGCCTTTATCTTTGTGTCTTTCAGAGTATTTTATTAAATTTTGTTTTTATATTTGAAGATTATGGTTCAGTGTTTTATGTATAATTGCTACTTTACTTTTGAGTCTTCTGTCCTGAAGGCTTTCTAAATTTAGTGATTTTACAATAGGCGTTACTCTAGTCAAATGTGAATATTCATTTGTTATGAATCTCACTGCTCTATTTTGTGTCTGTTCCAGTTTCTTAATGTTTTCTTAAGTTGAGGGGTCCCAAATGGAGGAGGCATATTCTATTATTGGCCTAACCCAGGTTAAATAACATTTTAGTTTTATGTTCTTATTTGATTTATTGAAATTTCTTTTAATAAATCCTAATGCTTTGTTTGATTTTTTTATAGTTTCATCAATATGTGGATTCCATGACAGTTTTTCATTTATTATAACACCTAGGTATTTTGCGTTTTTAGTCTGTGTTACTGGTTTGCCATGAATAAGATAAGTGGAATTAATTTGTTTTAGTTTTTTTGTTATTCTTAACAACTGACATTTTTCTGGGTGGAAAGACATGCTCCAATTAGATTCCCATTTCTGTAATTCATCTAATTCTCTTTGTAAAATGTCTGTGTCTTGTGTTGTTTTTATTGTTCTATATATTATGCAATCGTCTGCAAATAATCTGACTTTTGTTCCTGAACTAATGCAATTTGGTAAATCATTTATGTAAATTAAAAATAGTAGTGGACCCAAGACTGTTCCTTGAGGTACACCTGAGTTTACTGTTATCGGTGTTGATTTAGAGCCATTTATTATTACAGTTTGTTCTCTTCAGAAAATCTTTAATCCACTGATGCAGTGGACCATTAATGCCAAAATATTTTAATTTTTTAAGCAAACTATGGTGGTGAACTTTGTCAAAAGCCTTAGAAAAATCTAGTAAGATAGCATCTATTTGTTCACTATTATCTAAACCTTTAGAAAAATCATCAATTAGTCCTATTAGTTGTGTTTCACATGATCTATATTTCCTAAAGCCATGTTGGTATGGTGTGAGGACATTTTGTTTGTCTAAGTGGTTTATGATGTTGCTACATAATATGTGTTCTAAGATTTTACATGTGATGCTGGTGAGTGATACTGGTCTGTAGTTTCCTGGGTCAGATTTTTCTCCTTTTTTAAATAGGGGGGTGACATTAGCTTCTTTCCAGTCCTTTTGGTACTCTGCCCTGGTTAAATGAAGCCTGAAAGAGTATTTTGAACACTGGGGCTAGCTCATTGCTTAGTTCTTTGAGTAATCTAGCTGGAATACCATCAGGTCCAGACGCTTTATTTGGTTTGGTGTTGGCTAATAGTTTTTGAATTCCATTTTCTTGTACTATTATATCTTCTATGTTGCCTACTTGGTTCAAATTCAGTAATATGTCTTTGTCTCCTGGGGCTGAGAATGCTGATGCAAAGTATTTGTTTAGGATGTTTGCTTTAGTTTCATTATTATTATGTATTATGTTATGTTCATCTTTTAATGGCGCTATGCCTGTTGTTTCCATTTTCTTAGACTTAATGTATGACTATAGGTTTTTGTTGTTATCTTTAGATATTACATTGTTTATGTATTCACTCTGCAGCTGTCTGCTTATTTTTTGGGTTAAGTGTTTAATTTTTATATACATTTTGTAAACTCTTTCTGCCTTAGTTTCTTTAAATTTGCTATATAGATTTTCCTTCTGTTTACAAAGCTTCTTTAGTCTATTATTAAACCAGCATTTATTTATTTTGTTCAATGTGTAATTAATTGGTATATGATTTTCTATAATGCTTTTAAGATGGTTTTTAATGAAATTCCAGAGGTCATCGACTGGTTGGTTAATGTCTTTTTCTAATAAGAATGTTTGTTAAAAGTTCAATGCAGCTTGGTGTAGTTGTGTTAGGTTACATTTATTCCAGAGTAAGATTTCTCTTTTGGGTTTTGAATTGGCTACTGCTTTTATCTGATTGTGTATTTTTATGATCTCATGGACTGATAGACCAGGGATAATATCATAATCAACTACTAATCCAGATCTGTTGGTTAAGAAGAGATCTAATGTGTTGTTTATTCTAGTTGGCTTTTTAATGATTTGATCTAAACTTAGGTTGTGTAAAGTTTCTATGAAAAGCTCATTTATGTCCTTAAGGTTTTGGTGTTTATCTATGGTTAGTGTTTTCCAATTTATATCAGGTAGGTTGAAATCACCCATAATCCAAAAAACTGCATTTTTATTTGTCTCTTTAAGTGTAGTAATCTGATTACATAGTTCCTGCATGTATTCTAAACTAGAATTTGGTGGTCTGTAAATGCTGCCTATTATTAGGGATGTTGAGGTGGTATTAATTTTACAAAATGTTGATTCTATATTTTTTGAGTTAGGTAAGGTAATTTCTTCTGCTATAAGAGTGTTTTTTATTGCTAGAACTCATCCATGATTATCAGCCCTATCTTTTCTAAAAATTTCATAATTACTATTGAAAATTTCCGCATTATAAATTTCAGGATGTAGCCAAGTTTCTGTTCCTGCAATTATGTCTGGTTTCTCACAATCTAATAAAATTTCTAAGTCTGCTGTTTTGTTCCTAATGCTTTGAAAATTTATTACTAAGGTTTTAAGATATTTTGGTATTACTTCTTTAGTAGATTTGTTTAGTGAGGCTGTTGTATTAATTTTAGTAGATTTAGGTTTAACATGAGTGGATCTGGCTAGTGGTTGGTGAGTTTGGTTTGGGATGGTGTTTATGATATTTTATGGGTTAGAAGTGTCTGCATCAAAGGAATCAAACAGTCCTGATATAAACTGAGGTAACCCACACGGTACACAGTGCCATGATGCGTCTTTGTTGCCTAAGGCATAATACACAGGTGTATTCATATGGAGACATGATGCATGGTACCATTCATCGCAGTTGTCACATTGAATGGCTTTCTGTTTCATGGTGCATACTTTTTTGTAGATGTTGCATCTATTTTTAGATCTAGGCCCTGGATTTGACTCTACATCTCCTGCTGTTAATATTAACAGTGATAGGTATTTATTTCTGCTGTGTCTGATTGAGAACTTCCATGTGTGATGGGTGATCTTCTTTAATGTTATGGATGTGTATGTTAGGTTAATCTTGAAGTTGCATTGATCTAGAATGTGATGATTAACTATGACTGTTGTTTCCTTTTTAAGTTTAGTTTTGACTAAGGTAGATCTAGTACTATGTTCAGCAAGTGTGTATTTAGTAATTATTAGGATAAATAACCAGAGCAATTTCATGATGACTGTTGTTGTTTTTTTGTTGTTGATTATTGAAGTTTACATCATCTGCCCTATAGATTTACAAGGTCGGAAAGGAAACTTTACTTTTTTAATATTGAAGTGTAATTTAGCGTCCTGGACATGACTTAGTTTCTCTGACAATCTCCAATAGCCGTCCAATGAAGTAACACTAACGAAATCAAACAAACAATCAAACAAACAGGCATAAACCAAAGCCTATATTTATAAAAATCAATTGAACAGCAGCTGTCGACAAAACAAAATAATTAATAATTACAAAAACGTTACATCACGAAAACTAATGAAACAATTTAGCTGAAGGCGGGAGGACTGTCCCAGTTTTATTTTAAATCCAAAAATGAAGTTTGGAACTTTTTCAGGGAAGGCCTGGAGAAAATGTTGGGCTAAATGTTCGAATAAGAGAGAGGTGCGCTGTTGTGTGTGTGCGTGTGTGTGTGTGCGTTTTGAAACTAAAGTATAATACATTGAGATGGGGGTGCAAGAAGGACGTGATGGAGTTTTGGGTGTTAATGTAATCTTGAAGTCCCCCACGAGTCCGGTGACAGGAACTGGAATTGGCAGGAGGGTAACACTAGAGTTGTCCCCCCTTGCGAGAAGCTTTGCCAATATGTTGAGTTAATTATTAGAAGAAAACTGTCAACAATTAGTGAGAAAGTGTTAGTGTGTGTGTGTTTTTCGGTGAGTTTTTTTTTTTCTTGTTTTTTTTTTTTTTTAAATGGCAAAACTCACAACGCGAGTGTTAAATTGGGTGACGAGTTAGCTCCCTTCGTTTAGAACTTCGCAGCTAAAAATACTTCTAGAGTTTAAAATGAAGTCATGAACAACTTAACAAACGGGACATTGCTCATGACATTGTCAAGTGAAGACCAAAGTGAACAAACATTTTTTATTATTGTTATTGTGTATATGTCAATATTTGTTATTAATATTATTGTTTATTTATTGTATTATTGTTATTGTATATATGTCAACATTTTATTATTGTTATTGTTTATATGTCCATAATTATATTTATATTATTGTTATTGAGTATTATGTCAATATTATTATTATTGTTTTTATTCATATGGCAGATAGTAATAGCGTTAATAATAAATGTCATTCGAATAAGGTTTCTGTAACGGAATCCTTCCATACAATACACTAAACCAGTGTTTCCCAAACTGTGTTCTCCCGGAACCCTAGTGTTTCGCGAGGCCTAAATGGGTGTTCCACAAACTACTGGAATAATTAACTAGTAGGCCAGCACGTGAATGAGTCTCTCTAAAAAAATAAGCTAAGTGTCCCGCTAAATGCTCAGAATGTGAGAAGAGTTCCGGTAAGGAAAAAGTTTGGGAACCACTGCACTAGACAAATCTATGTAGGAAGGTCCAGATGATACAAGACTACCTTAACTAAGCTCATACCCGGCCCTCTTGAAGACAGCCTCTTCACTAGCTCTATCTCATAGAGAAAACAAACAAATAAAGTTTCAATATTTGGAGTTTTTTCTTTCTCATCCTGTCTGGTCAACAAACTAGTCGCCGTCTGAAGGCTAATAGACTGGAAGGCGCGGGTGTAGAAGAGAAAAAAAAAAGGGGCATCACAAATAAGGTGTCTGCTTTTTTTTACATAAGAGGGTCAAAAGTCTTAAAACAATTTAAAAAATTAATATAGAAATAGCATTTTCCAATGTTTACCTTTGAATCTTTATTCGTTGTTGTATCAAAGAATCAATTGTGAAGGTATATTGCTCTCTATCTATCTCTGTCCTTATCTCTGTTATCTCTTTCACTGTCTTTATTTCACTGTATTTCTCTCAATCTCTCTAATTCTACGTGCCGCTCTGACATTATGTTCTCTTTCTCTTTATCTCTTTCAGTGCCTCTCCCTCCCTGACACTGTCTCTTTCTCTTATTATGTCAGTCTATCTGTCATTTTCTCTCTCTCACACTCTCTCACTCGCTCATTTTCTCTCTGCAATTAATCTCTCTAAATTTTCACTGTCTCCATGTTTCTCTGACATTTTTCCTTTCTCTCTCTCTCTCTCTCTCTTTTTTTCTCTCTCTTTCTCGCCCTTAGCAAAAATTCTCTTCGGTCAATTGAAATCTACCCCTACGCTCAAAAGCAAAAAGAAAGAGACTCAAGACACAAGAGGACACTAGACTTTGTTTTACTGTTGAGTTAAATGTATTAAAATAGAGATCTTAGTCCAGGATCAAAAACATTCTCGTTTGAAATGTCCTGCTGGCACCAATGTTATAATCTTCCAAACAGATACTCATTTTTGTCACTGAAACATGATAAAAACAGGACAACCAAATCTACAAGGACATAAACAATTTTTATTTGTCCTGGCCGCATGGTCGTATTTATGGTAAGCCGTTTGTGTCAAATATTACTCTTTTTCTGTAGGCTAAGCATATATAAGCTTAAAAAAAAAAAAAAAAAAAAAAGGGCATTAACTCGAGAGAGAAGACGGGAGCAGACGTCCCTAACACCCGTTAGGAAAGCGATTGAGCAATAGTAATTTGTGCTTCTATACGAGGCCATATTGAACGGATGCCTTCAACTTTCGCGTTTCCTCTTTTCTCTGGGAAACCCGGCAGACAGCGTGTAATTTGGAAGTCTCTCTCCCTTTCTACTCGTCTTGCCTCCTGTTTTTATCTCCCTTACAGCTATTTTTTTCTCTCTAAAGATTTAATATGGTTACAAGATTTTGTTCATGAATGCGTGTATGTGTTGCAACTCTTGCGTTTATATCATTCTACGTTGGTGTAGTGTGTGTAAATGTCCATAGTTATGTCTCTTTTGGATTATGTTTTTTCTGATTTCCTGTAACTAAGTTATAGGATTTAAAAAAAAAAAAAAAAAAAAAGTGACCAAGTGGCTTTGCTTATCAAAAAATTAGTAGGCAGCCCCTGCGGTAAAGTCAAACTCGCACATAACAATTCAAAGTTACTTCAAATTAAATTATTGTTCACTATCGTGATCAATATTAAACCAATAATATCATTGATAATCTTTTGCTATCTACTTGTCTAATCTTTCCGGCAAAGCAAAACACGACGTCACTTTACTCTGCTGATTTTTATGCACGTGTATATATTTCAAAGGAAAAGGATGCCAACTGTCAAATGAGAAAGTCCATTTCGTAGATATGAGGGGTGCTAAGAGAAATACCGAACATGACAGCTAAGTTAGCTGCGCACTGGATGACCTTTTTTCGGCAGTTGTCAAAATAGTTTCTTGATCTGATGTTGACTTAGACATGTGTTTGCACGAGAGAGAGCTCAGCTGATGGGGTTCAAACTCGCAACATAGAATATCAGCTTTCAGAGGTTGACTCTGGCCTCGCGTACTTAAACCTCAACAGGATAGGATCCCTTGTTTTTCTGACTGAAAGATCCAATCTAGTGCAATCATCAAAACCAGGCTTTTAGAGTCTAAGACAACTAACTTGTGTGACGCTTCCTTCAGGTGAAGCTAATTCGCATGAAAAAAATTTTTGTGATTTTAAGAAATTATATGTATTCAAAAATATCTTCCCCTCTTTTAGGAAATTTTAGTTATGTAACGAAATCTTTAAAAAAATTTTTTGACCTTTCTGTAATATAATCCATTATTTTACCTGTCTAAATGTCTGTTGCACCGTTGAAGAGAAACAAGATATCAGTCATTCTCCACCCATTCAGCCAGTGGCGTAGCTAAGATGGGGGAAGAGAGAAGAATTTGAAAATCCCCCCGGGACCCCACTTCAGAGGAGGCCCTAAATGAGTGTCTGTAATTGCCAAATTTTAAATATTACGCAAAATGCAAGTATCCCAAAAGAGGTCAAGCCCCCCCCCCCCGGTCCCCAAATGATGGTGAATTCCCAGCTACACCGCTGCATTCTGCCATCCTTAGCGTCAAAACCAGTGTTTGGTTGTCTATTTCTTCTTTATTTTAGACGACATCTTCTTATTGAGTTTTTCCTCACACGTACGTTTTCACGAGGTCTTTCGGGTTAACCATCTTATAGAAAAATGTATAATGAAATAGTTTTTACAGCCATACATCTCAATACTGTAAGAGTTGTTTCCATTTTCTAAAAATATCAAACAAAATTAATTAAATACCAAAATATTATAAGATATTTTGTTAATTTATTTTTAAAGATAAATGTTTTGTTAGGGACAACGAATAATCGTACAATGCTTCAACTTGATCCGAGAATGGGAAGTGGGAGAAATAACGTGCTTAATTTTTTACCCGACAGACGGAAAGACAACAGACTGAGTTTATAAAAGCTTTGTAATAAAAATTATATTGACTATTTCAATTTCGGAGAGTTAAGAGGCCCCCAATCTCTTGTCCACGTTCCCGCTGTGGCCCATTACGATGGTCATTATTTTCACGCTGCGATCAACGTCCACTCGATTATTGACCTAAAATGGCCCGCTGGTTGTAGCTTCCGGCCTTTTGGTGAAGGAGATTAGCCTGTTTTTCATCTTGGTCTTCCTTTAACTTCAGAGCAACTTTCATTTGGTCACGTCTGCTGAGACTGAAGTCACTTAATAGAGACATGCTCACGTGAAAGTTAGTCTTCTCTTATATTATAAATCAATATTATCTCAGCTGCATGCTACTGACTGAGGACAAACGTGAATGACTACAAGACAATGTTTATTATTTTATGCACATGGGCGCCATCTTCATTGTGCCAAATTGTTTGAGCATAAGTTTTAACAGTAAGAGTTTTGAAAACATTCTCATAGTCAGCAAGATGCTCAAGCACTAATGGGGTTTTTCATACATGCCCGGAAAAACTATAAATAGCTAACTTTTTGGTGTATCCGGTGTACGAAATAAGGGAAGTGCCGATACGCTAATTTTTTGGTTCAAAGGTATCTGATAATTTCTGTGCACTTGTTCACACATAAGAATCAAATAAAGATCTACTAAGCTTTTCCTTTTACGCTTTGACAAGAATTATTGAAAATCTAATGAACAATTAACTAGCAGTAAAACGGTTTAAACTAAGCTAAAAGCAACCACGTCCTTCCCCATAGTTGTATGTACTCTATAACACGTAGCAACACCTAAACTGTGTACTAAAGTCCAACATTTAGTTGTTAGGACATGGTCTTAGTAAACTAAACCAATGTGGATATACCACTAATAGTGTGCCGGTAAAGTGAAAGGCGGGAAGGCCTGCTTCTATTTCACGCCTGCCCGCCCATAAGATCGTGCGTGAGCCGTTTGCAATCCTCCTGTGATTCTGGTCACTCGCGTTGGACTCTTGAGTGAAATTTGAAAGCTTCGATGCGTGCAAATTGACGTCTAATGAAGAAGAGGTTTGCCAACACTAATGGAGAGAGAGAAAGAGAGAGAGAGAGAGAAAGAGAGAGGGAGTTTGACTAAATTTATGTGAGTGAATTGCGTGTTGAGCAGAAATATAAAACAGTTGACCATTTTGGTGGATTTACGAGAACAATTATTATACGGATTATTATTTTTAAGATTCGCTTCAAATATTTTTGTGTTTTTAAGAGCTACGTATAGTGCATCTTTCCTGCTATGACATGCTCAACGTGCTCTGGTCCTATTGACGGCATTTTGATCTACAAGCTTTGATTCTAGTCCGAGCTTGACCAGAAACATATTACGTGACTTGATATTCAGTTCACCCTTACCGGCATAGAGGAAAAAGCTGGTAGCAAAGGGCGCGGCGTTCCAGTACCACATCATCGTGGTCGCCTGTGAACACCCTGCTCTTTTAGTGTGGCCAAGGGTACTGGTTGCTAGCTACTGATGAATGAGCAGGCAGCAAGTGTAAAATTGACTTTAAAGGGGGCTAGAGTCCAGTCCTCCCCCCCCCCTCCTTGGGACCCCGGGGCAACGGTGAGTAAGAGCGGCACCTTCGATATGGGGTCACAGAGGTCACGGTAAGAGACCCAGGGGATCTCCGAAAAGTGGTTAGCGCTGGACACCAACTCGAGGGTTGGTCGGGATCTCCTGGCTGATTCTCGGGTCTCCCGAATGGGCAAAATTGGACTGACAGGCGCGGCCTTAGCAGGCTGCGTCGGGCGGACCTTTTGCGCACATCTAGTCCGTCCTCCGATGTCGTAGTTGAGAAACGCGTCGACCCAGTGTAAAGTCTAGCCCTACAGTGGAAGTGATGAGTATAGCGGACTTTCCACTCTGGAGATAAGGACCCTCTTGCAGGCCCTCACACATTCACTCGCACCCGTGCAATAGTTAAGGCGGCCAACGGTCTTTGCCCCACACAACTCTCAGGTAGCAAAGGGCTTCTGAAAGTGATGAAGAAATCTTACACAGGTCGCGGCACACATTTGACACCCACCCCTCCCACCCAGAATATGCCCTTACCGGAGACATGCACACCATAAACAAAAAGAAATATATCCCCGGGCGAACAACAGCTTTGTCTGTATCGTGTAAGACAAATTATGCAGGTCGCAAGTGAAATCCTCTTCGGACCCACGATTAGCAGTCAAAATGTTTTCAATGTCAATGCGTATTTTCACGCTCTTTTTTTTTTTTTTGAGCTAAACTACCAAACCCCAAGTCGAACCCTCCTTACAGAAGAGGCACAACCCAATGTTTGAGTATCCCCCTACCACAGACCCTTTACTTCAAGACGTTTCTTGTTGACTCGTTATTTGCATTTTAAAAAACTTAGAAGGAAGCAAAAAAAAAAACCCAGTTCATTTTCTTTCTTCTTCTCTCTCATGATTGACATCGTGTGGCCTTTCAGGTCTTTTTACCTTCAGACTCTATTGCGTCTGCGTCACATCCTCCAAGGGGTCTGTCAAGACAAATCCCATCTCCTTAGTCAATCCACAGGCTGTCTGTTAATCATATTTCTATCATGTAAACCTTTTTTTTCTTCTTTATCGCATCCAAGACATCATCTTTCATATAAAAAAAGTAATTTAAAAAAAAAGCTAAGAAAACAAAGGGGTGGGGGAATTTCTACTTGGAGGATTCTGAAATTACTGTCTTGGAGAGAGTCGACGACCAAGATTTCTTCATTACCCTGTTGTCCAAAGTTTGACGCTATCATCTTTCATACTCCGCTGATGACAAAAACTATTCAAAGAATCGATACCTTCAAACTACACCGAAGACGGAGATATAAAAAAATATAATCGATACGATACATAATAAGATCATAAGGTAGATATAATCGATTTCGGTCCTATTACACCTCGTTAATTTTCTTTCAAGGAAAGAAGGGGCTGTATTGAGGGGAAGAGGGATGGGGTGATGGCGTCTTTAACTCCCCTGCTTTTAAGGCAGAGATTCTTTATTCTAGTTATTTGAAAATCGTTTTACTTTCGTTGTTTCTATCACTTTCTCTTTATTTCTTCATTTCTTCTTACTATCATAATGCCCTGCGATATTCTCATTCTCCCTCTCTCTCTCTCTCTTTATCTCTCTCTCACACACACACACACTTTCTATCTCAATCCCCACTCTGTCTTTTCATCTTACATTTACACGTGTAACTCGCTGCAGTTTTTTTTTCTTTCCCTTTCTCTTTCTCAATGTCTCACTACCCTCTCAATCTCTCTCTCTCTCGCTCTACTCTCTTTCTCAATGTCTCACTACCCTCTCAATCTCTCTCTCTCTCTCGCTCTCTCTCTCTCTTTCTCAATGTCTCACTACCCTCTCAATCTCTCTCTTTCTCGCTCCATTTCTCTCTCTATACCTTCTCACTTTCTCTCTCATTCTCTCTCTCTTGTTTTCTACCCCACTCCTCACTTACTCTCTCACACTCTCCATCTCCATCTCTCATTCTTTCCCTCTCCCTCTCTTACTTCCTTTCTCTATCCCACTACCTCTGACTCTCACTCAGTCACTCACACCTCTCTATGGCTTCACTAGCGCAAATCCAATCGTGTTTCTTTAAAGAGCTGTTGGTCTAGAACCTCATTAGTTCCCCTTCTCTGCTCAAACCCGATTCAAGCCGGCCCCCGGGAGGACATGGGGCAAACATACGCCGCCGGTCTCTTTAAGGGCCTTTAGGGCAACTCATAAATCTGTCTCGCTGGAGATTAAAAGGGAATATAGAACAGGGGCATCAACCACGAGGGCCGAAAAGGAGGTGGATGCAGAACAAATTATATAAGTTGTTCATTTGTGTGTGTGTGTGTAACTGTATATGTATATGTATTCAAAGTGGACGCATGTTTGTGAATGCATAAACACTGTTTAAGATATGTACACTTTTGTAGAACAGTGTTTCCCAAACTGTGTTTCTCGGAACCATAGCGTTCCGCGAGGCCTTAATAGGTGTTCCGCGAACTGTTGTAATAATTAACTCGTAGTATCGTTCTAGTAATTGACCTATTGATTTAATCTCTGAGAAGCTGGGTCTAAGTAAATTCAGAAAAAAATTACCTTTAGTTTGTCTTCAAACTTTTTGATACCAAATAAATTCTAGAACATCGAAATGAACCCTCAATTGTTAATAACAATAATAATTTTATTTATAAAGCGCTGTTAAGAAACAAAATGTAGGCTCAAAGCGCTGTGATAACATTACAAACACAAATGTTGAAATGACAATTAATCTAAAAAAAGTTTTAAACAGATAGGTCTTAATGTTCTTCTTAAAAGTGGTGTAGCATGTTGTCTGTCTGAGATCAATGAGGAGTGAGTTCCAAACCTTTTGTCCATGCACGGAAAAAGCCCGCAGATCGTAGCTTTTGAGGGAGAAACGTGGCACCACTAAAAGCTTTGAGTCCATTGAGCGCAGAGCTATCTGGGGGACATAAGGGCATCTCATTGTTATATATACACTGATGACAAAGTGTGGCGACCTTCTAATCGTCTCAAAAGATTTGAAGATATTTTAATTTTAATTTGAACAACTTACAGCCAAAACTATTTTGAACATAAAAGACATACATAACATAAAATGAAAGTGATAGAAAATGCATTCATAAGTATTTTGGTACCTACATTCAATTTCATGCCGGGACACCCTGTCCTAATTTTTTCAATCAACACTATAAGACTTGTCTTAAATTAATCTGACATGATATGACATCTTTATATGATCTGACATCATTACATGATATCTTCACATGACCTTACATCTTTACATGGCATGGGCGTGATAACATCTTTACATGACTAGACATATTTGCATGACGACAGCTTTAGATGATCTGACAATCTTTACATGACCAGACATATTTACACGACCTGAAATCTTTACATGACCTGATATATTTTCAAGTCCGCATTCATTTATCGTTATTAACCTCTAGAGAACCCTATCAATTAAATAGCTTCCCACCAAAAGAGATACTCATCCATTCCTCAAATTTTCTGGTCAAGTGAGGCATATCCATTGCTTAAACTTTCACTCCGTAGAGCCCCATACATCTTTGAAACTTTCCAAAGCTAGTCGAATTCTTTTAAGTTGTCTTTCTATTGCTTGTCTTCTGTGGCTTTTCCCTAGTTCAGTATCCTTTAGTAATGTTCTGGCGATCTTATCGTTTAAAAAGTTGTGACTATTACACCTAAATTCATATGATTATAGCTGGCGTGGAATTAACAGAAATATGAAATGTTTGTGGCAGAGGGACTTCTTAACAAGTAGGCTCCTGTTCGGAACACAGTTCTAGCTGAGCTGTGATTACTAAGTACCTAAAAGTATCACTGAAATCTTCAATCAGATCTGAACGAAGTGGTCGTCTCCTTTCCATTAGGACTAAAAAAGAAAGATTTAAAAACTCCTTTATCCCACTTTCGGTCAGAGTGTTACAAGTTCATCTCTCGTCATCGAGAAGTACAAAGAAGTCTAATTCATAAAGCGCTGGTTGTGAGTGTGTATGTGTTTCGTGTGTGAATATCGTTCTTATTTGCATCTATGCTGTCATTGTTACATTAGCTGAGGCGGTCAATTGTAGTCCAACTGAATTTCCATTTGATTGGACCAATAAAAACCTATCTGTATCTTATTTATACTAAGACGTTACCTTTAATCCAACATATCCCTAAAAGAAATTGGAGCTTATCGCATAGATTATATATAAACATATGTGTTGCTCATTTCAAAAGTAATTTATATTTTGAGTTAAATAAATAAAATTGATACAATTTAAAAGTCAATATAATATTTCTTGACGAAAATTATCTTAATGATAATCTAAATGATGGATTCTGAAAGCATTATAGCCACAAAACCAGTCAACACAATCGAAATATTAATGATTTCACATCGAATGTATATTTATCCGTGTTACCGCTCGCTATGACACGGCACTGGGTGTTTGCTTTGCTCTCACACGTATTGTCAGCTTGTTTGCAACGGTGAGTAAAAATGTTTGGCCTCCCAAACTAGCAAACACGCGACGCGGTGATGGTGAGACTATCAGGACATACAAATTAGCCGCGGCAGACCCAGAGACCTGGGGAGATGTTTTTTCAAGAGGAACTTGGCACGTTTGAATTATTAATGCAACTAACTGTCTGTCTTTTCACTCTCGGTCACCTCTCGTCACTTCCTCTGTTTACTGGAAAACTCGTGTGATTGGACTCATTAGGGAAGGTGTTAAAATAGACTGGTAAAGTAATGACAGTTTTACAGTCTTCTTCTTCCTCGTGCTCATTATCAGCTATTGGAGGGTTGAAATTAAAATTGGGTAAATGATGCCAGGAGAAGAGACTTCGTGAGTTTTTCCCGTCACAAGTCCAGAGTTCTTGCTGACTTTAAGAGAAACATCACACCACAATGACGTGATGGCATCTTTAATGCCTTTAACACACAATGAAACACAATTCCTTGCCAATTTAATCCTCCAAAATCCTCAGAAAGTCGCTAAAAAGAAGCTTGGCTGTGTAAAGAAATGTTTCTTGATTTGAAACGGTAATGTGGATCCTCAGACTAAAAAGAGTGGAGATCCTTCATTGCACTCACAGTTGCTAACATTCCAATCTAAAGTCATGTAATTAGTGAAGTGAAGTAAAACAAAATAATTTAGTCATTCAATGTCTTGTAGTAAATGTCTTTGTCTTCAGCTTTGCTAATGGGGGATTCTCAACTTCAATTTTAAACACATGTTCAGATTAAATATTCGAGCTACAATTCTAAACAGTAAAACAAAGCTTCTCAGCATTTTCTATATTCTGTAAACCGGAAACACCAAAAAAATAGCGATCATTTTATATATTCTCCATGTTTCTACTTCTTCTTCTTCTTCGTTCTCACGTTGGAGCGTTCCGATGAGTAGACCAATACATGAGATGAACTGCACAGTGGTTTCCAGATCAGGGAGCTCTCCATATAGTTTTCTTTCTATTGGGTTGTTTTGGGGCCAGTTTGTTATACGGGCCTCTTGGTAAAGAGAGCAGTTTTGGAGGACGTGGTCGGCATTCTCTGGTGATACTCCACATGGGCAGATTTCACTGGTCCCAATTTTGAGCTTCCGGTACATGTGTTGTCGCATTCTGTTCTGTGTCCGGTCCTGAGTCGAAAGATTAGACGTTGGTCTTGTCTGGATAGTTTTTAGCTGATGTTTAAAAATCTCCAATTAAATCCTTCCTGTTCATTTTCAGTAACTTGTTTTAAGTCAGGACAATGGAAACGTTTTAAGAGGATTATCGCCACTGAATGGTCATGGAACATGCCTTGATGTCTTTTTAAATTTTGCTCACTCGCCCATTTATTTGTCAGCCAAAATTTCTGAAATCAGTCCTCACGATTGATCACACAGATTTTTTTCACACTAAAGAAATTTGACAATAGCTCATGCTTATATTATGCATTTATTATATTTTTGTAACGAATTTCCGCTAGAAACAAAAAAGAAAGTTCAGACAATCAATAGACATTTCAATAAGGACAAAGCTCTGCAATGAAATAAATCACATCAATAATGTACATTTTCTAAACCGGTTACATGTGTTCCCCCTATCATGTTGTTTTTTAATCCCTTTTTTTAAGTTGAATAGAAACTGAAGAATCGTGTCTGGCATATGAAAGGGACTAATTAATGACTGGAGGGCGACCCCGCTGACTCTTTAAATGGACATCTATTACCTTGGCGTGTTTTATGAGGGACAGCAGGACAGAAGGGATCACATTGAGAACTGTCAGGATTTTGTAGTCTTGGCTGTTCTTTTTTTTTTCCTTTATGTGTCGTATAATTCCCACGTGGGTGTGTTTTATGTAAGTGATTATGTTAAGGAAGTCACGTGATATCACTACAGTGTATGTGTGTGCGTGTGTGAGTGTTCTTCTTTGAGTGTCCCGAAGTGTGTCTGTGTGTTATGTTTTTAGTGTGCAAGCGTGATTACGTTAGTGAACTTAGCTTCCGTCTAAAATCAGTGCGTGTGTGCTTCTTTGGATGTCTGTATGTTTTTGTGTGTGTGTATGTGTGATCATGTCAGTAAACTTAGTGTTCCTCTAACATGTGTGTGTGTGTGTGTGTCTTTGAATGCCTTTCTAAGGTGTTTTTCTTTTTGCGTGCATATATGTGACTGTTCTTTTTACCTTCTGTTTTTATAGAAAAAATGAAGGTATATTATGCTGTATGACTCGAGACCAATCGTCACAGAAGGCCTAAACACTGAATTGCAACGTCGCAACATACGGTCACTTTAGGCCAATAGCGTGTTGCCACGTCGCAGGCCTGTACGTGGCAACGAGCTATTGGTCTCCACAGCCCACAGGCTGCGACGTTTGTAACTTAGTGTTAAGGCCTTTCTGTGACGAATGGTCTGGTATGACTACGTTACTTGATTAGTCTTTTTCATTAGCCTCTCTTTCTCTCTCTCTTTTATTTTTCTTTCTCTATAATTTTGTTACTGCTTTTCAGTCTTTCTATTTCTCCTTCTCAGTCCTACTGCATTCTGTCTCTCTTTCTCTCTTGAGGCTCATGTCTATCCATCTAAATATGAAGTCACGTGACGTTACTCCCGTTTCAGGGGATATTCGTAGCAACATTCTCAATGATCAAAGAAGAAATAACAATAATAATAATAATAATAATAACGACAAATATTTAAATTACTAAACAAAAACTTATTTAAGGGGAAGAACTCAACATTTAAAAGTGTAAATCTCAATATCGTACAACATATTTCCATTTTTAAAAATATATATATTGTTATATCTCTGCTCCTGCGCTGAAGCATATGGTGCGCATCAGTGCACTGTTAAAGACGAGTGATGAGCAGAGGGTAGAAAGAAACAAGATGGTAGACTCTTGATTCCGGCTAAGTAGATGGAGAAACAGAACTAGAGATAGGTTAGAATCGTCAGAGTTGTAGAACGGATTGTTGTTTATTTAAAAGGACACCCATGAAACGTCTTGACGAGCTGGAATTGAAGAAACTGAAAGAAGAGCTCAAATGGCGGCGCTTGAAACGCTTTGAAAGGAATTTCGGCAGGCTCTGGTTGATGAAGGGGAGGATCCAAAAACATACCATTTATGTATATATATATAATTATATATATATTGGTGAAAAATGCAGTATTTCCCGTGGCTACGCAGTCCAAACTTTGACCAATATATATATATATATATATATCGTTCTGAACAATGCACACTCTAATATTTTCAATATAATACCACATATCAGTTACGAAACTGGATCTGCTGCCACTGAAGACGGGCATGGCTGTGAGCAGATAATCACTAAACTCACGAGATTAAAACCTGTCAAGATGACATGGCCCAAGACAGTTCGGAAATGACAGCAGAAGACATGTTGTTTTTCGCTCTAATTTTTTTTTCTCCTTCCTTGTCTTGAGAATGTGTTAAATGGCTGTCATCGCCTTCCTGCCGTGAGTTAGCAAGCTACAAAGCCAATGATCAAGCCTCTTTTTGAAATCACTGATATACGTCTGGGATAACTATGACATCATATCTGGGAGAGCCTACGAAGCCGTTTATTAATTAAAAGTCCGGTTTCTAAATAAGCTTCATCTTTTTTTTTTTCAAAAATAGGTGAACTGACGATTTACAGTCTTCCGAGGCGGTGGTTTTTTAGAAATAAAATAAACATTTATATGTATACACACACATATTAATAATTTAAAAAGAAATAACTCTTTTAAATGAGATTTAATACTTGTGAATACGAGAACTTACAAATAAAAAAAAACCCACAAAAGAGGCAAGAGGGCCCATAAAAGAGTCATATAAAGCCCAAAAAAGAGGCAAAGAAAAGAGGTCTAAGGCCCAAGGATTTTTATGATGATAAAGCTAAAAATGAATAGCGCAAATTCTGAGGTTTCCAAAAAAATTTACAAAATGTTATAAAGTTTGTGCGTATGTTTGATGTATATTGGCTTACATAATTTTTAAAAGAATTAAGGTCTGTTTTAAGGCCGGCCAACAGCGCTTTTGGTAGCCTAATGTTGAGACTATAACAGAATAAATCTCTTCGACTTTCAACAAATAATAGTGTCTAACGATGTGGTTAATATGGGCGCTCTATTGGGAGGTATCTAAGGCTCCTCGAACGCTGACAAGAATACTTTACAAATAGCTCTATTCTGCTGAAGGCTGGTCTGAAAAGCACAAAAGAACTACTAACCATGTGCTGGTTCGGACACCTATCCCGTATTGGGGATGCCAGTATACCAAGGGCGGTCCTTTTTGGCGAGGTTAAAAGAAGGACGGCGTAACAGAGGTGTCCCCAGTTGCGCTATAAAGATCAACTTAGTCGCCATATTGGTCTTAATAAATTTGATAAGCGCAAATGGCAACAGTTGACCTCGTCAAAGAAATAGCTGGAAAACGAAGGTCGAGGGAAATACATCTGAAAGACCAAAAGAAAAACTTGTCAAATACAATCAAGTGTTACAACAGAGAAATGATTTAATGTAGGGTAGTAAACACAAGAATTAGGTACAGGAGTATCTCTAGTAAGAGTAGATATTAAAATTTATCATTAACACGTGACAATTTTGTAGTATACTTAACTTAAAAAAAAAAGAGTAGGTTGGATTAGCTGTGCGGAGCTTCAACCCACCATCAAAAAGATTCTGAAAATATTACATTTATGGCAAGGATATTTTGTTTTACGGTGTTTCGAAAGTTTGCGCAGAGGCTGCTTTCGAGATTCTTTAAATAAGATGTTCATATTTTGCTCACATTTTTAGCTTTAAAAAACATAAACAAATAAAAATCTTCCTTCTCTTAATGAAAATCGTACGAAATTTAATGTCGTAAACTTTTGTTTAGCAAGAACTTTATAACCTATTTTTCCTTTGATTTTTGTTTTAATCCTGGACGCGCTGCGGTTAAGTGGCAAAGCGCTTTCCTTCGAATCCTGATGAAGACTGGGATTTAATTTCGGCATATTTAGGCCACCCAGCTCTAATGGATAGGCCTAACCTGACATTAGATGGGGAAAAGTATGGCGACGTGTTCCTGTGCTGGCCACAGGTCACCTTCGTTAACCTTAGGCCATAGAAACAGATGACATTTACATCATCTGCTCTATAGTTCTGAAAGGGAACTTTAAAAAAAAAATATTTCCATAACATTATTATTTATTAGTTATTGGAATGTAACAGGGCTCGACTTCGCGCGTGTAAATAAGTTACAAATAACAAAACAGTAGGTTGAAACATGTCACAACAATGGTTTCAATGGTTTCAATGTCCAGACGAAACAAAACCTTGCTAACCCCTTGTATTCAATAATACCAGATTTTATATCTGAAAGAACGTCCCCCCCCCCCCACACGTCATAGGAAAACCACGAGTCAGCAAACATCACACAAAACTCAACACACACTTGATTTAATTATAAACCATAAGTTTTAATGTTGATTTTGTAGACTATTTTTAATTGTCCTAACTTAAATAAATAAATAACAAATGGTTACTTGAAGATAATATGTGGTCCACGGTTAATGAAGTTATCTAATGACAAACCGCTTTCATTTTTCCTAACAAATGTTTGGTACCCATTTTTAGCGGCCACCGAAACGGGTTTAGACGGTATTAGTTTTGTGTGGTCTGTCTTTACGTCCGTCCGTCCGTTTAGATCTAGTAAACTAGAAAAGATATAAAAAATCCGACATAATATTTTAGACCATTCAAAGTCCTGATGCAACGACTACATTTTTCTTTTCTGAAAGCGAAAACTTTAATTTTTATAATCAACTATTTAAGCATTTTTTTTTCATAAAATTACACCATTTTTACAACTATTTTGAAATAAAGAAAGGGAGATTTTTTTCCCCCTTTTCTTTTTTTCTAATAAAAAGGATTGTCTTCTGCTTAAGGCTTTGACTAAGAGATTGATCCTTTACAAAACAATTAGATTTTTTAGATAATAATTATATGACATCAGTTAGGCCAGGTTCACATCTAACTTCACATACACTTTCACCTATTCTTTGGTCTGCTGGACCTTTGGGGCACAACACAAGAATTGTCAATCTTCTGTCTCCATTCTTCTTCCTTCATTTGTCTTTGGTATAATTTCGTTCTGATATTCTTTCTGAAAATATTGAAACCTGCCTTTTACCTGCCTGGGTGAATCACTTCGGGATCCGATTTTGAGTTTTGTGTTCCCACACACACTGTCTTTGTAACCTTGTATTTGTATGGATTCAGTGGTGTCTTTAAGAATACCAAAGTGCTAAATCCCAGTCTTAACCGGGGTTCGAACCGGTAACCCATTGGTTCGTACACCAAGCAATTTACCGCCCAGTCACCTCGCCCAACTCCTAACTTAAATAAACATTTATGTTATTCCTTTCGCAAGGTAAACTATTAAAAATCATAAAATATAAATATAATTTAAAATGCCAAAAAAAATTCTATAAAATTTTCAAAAATTTTGACTTTTTAAATGTACTATAAACTTATAAATGTACTATAAACTTATAAATGTACTATAAACTTATAAATGTACTATAAACTTATAAATGTACTATAAACTTATAAATGTACTATAAACTTATAAATGTACTATAAACTTATAAAGCCCAATCTTGGTGGTTTTTTTTTTTACCTTCTCTAAGAATTGGAGACACCAAGAGATCAAACTATTAGCTATCTTCAGATCCTACAGTTGTCAGAGAACTCTAGACCCTAACTGCCCATGTAGAATGTGGAATCCCTTTATCGAAATGTTCTATCTTACATAACATTTCTTAGCAGACGACCAGAGAACTTACAAATGTGCAACGTGGAGGATTTAACTGTGAGATAAAAGCAGAGGAACTGAAAACAAACAGTAAAGAACAAAAATGGAGGTTAATATACAAATAGCAAAGCTTGTTGGTGTAACCAGTGTACAGAATAAATAAATACAGAGAAACTATACATTTATTAAATCTTTAAAAATTATTTGTGCACATTTAAGCACTGTAGAAAAAAAAATAAACAAGCAAAATATAGAAAAATATATTTTAAAAGCTTATCTAAGGGAAATAACCTTATTTAATTAACTAATTATTTTCTTTATTAACACATCTTTCCTTAGGAACAATGAATAATGGTTTAAAAGTTTAAAATTGATCCATAGACCGAGTAAAGGAGAACGTATCGCGTACAAGGCTCACCTCAGTCCTGGGTCCACTCGCTATAAGTGGCCGCCATGGGGAGTTTGCTACATATTCTTACCTATACGTTAACCGCCACTGTTCTGTGCAGGGACCGCCGCCCCAGCTAATGCGACAATGATGTCGGCCCCCCTTTGTGGAACGGCCTGGCGGACTAGGGCCTTTGACCACTTGTTACATCCCCACCCCGAGTGAGATAAATAAAAAAGCTTACCCAAGGTAGCCCTGCAGGGGCCTTGTTCGCTTCCCTTACTTAGCCTATCTAGTTCCACTACTGGGCGTTTTCACGGAGGCGTCACGCTGAGGCGACGGAGGCTGAATCCTCCGTTGAATTACAGCAGCAAGGCCGAGAGAGGGAATCGTGTCTCATATACAACCCAAGATCATTCTATCAATGTATATGTAATTTTCCCACCAAAAATGATTTCTCCAGTGCTACTGCTGAGCAGATTGGCGAGGTATTTGTTTCAGCCGGAAAAATAAGATTTTATGGAATCATGAACATTAATGCCCTTGTCATTATCTCCCCGATTTGTTGTGTGTTTTTTTTTTTTTTATAGTTTCTTTGTTGTGTGTTTATTTTTGGACAAGTCTTTAGCAAGGACTGTAATAGCCAACTCCCAATCAGATCACTCGGTGGTCATTTCGAATACAAAAGACCATAATAAAAAATGCGAGATTAGAGAATACATTGAAGTTCAAACGAGGAAAAATTCATATTTGCTTTGTATCAGCCAAATGATGAAATCCTGTGACGTAGCATACTTTGTTTAGCGTCAGCAAACGTCTGAATTTGGTTTGGAAGACTTAAATGTTATTGTTAATTACATTGCCTGAGTGGAAGTGGAGTGAATTGGATGATAACTACAGAGAAAATAATAATATGGCCATAAGCCGCAGTTTTGATTTACAATGCTAGTTTTTAAGAGATATTAAAGAGTCATTCGTCCAAAGTATGTGATCTTCATAAAATATACCCATAACCTAGAAACATCTATCACTTATGCTAAGCGCATTTGTCAGGTTTCACTTTTATTGCAATATTAAAAAAATGAAAAAGCGTGTACAACTATGACATCGTTTAACTTCGTTTCAATCTGACAAGTTTTACAAGTATCTCCCCCATTTTGGAAGCTTGTAGTCAAAAAAAAAAAAAAAAAAAAGGCACAATAAGGAAGATTGATATTTGAGACTGTTAAATCTAATAAGGATCTAGGATGACTATTATTAGGGGCAACAACCCTTCCAGGCTGGTCAATGCTGAGGTCGAGGGGTGGCCGCCCATGGATTAATCGTGTACTACAGTCTGGCTCGGTTTGACTCCAGGGTAATTGAATTTTCTGCAGGTCCCAGCTCAAGGCACTTCGACACTAATGCATGTGAGTAATGACGCCCTTGATAGATCAAGTGAAACCCACTGAAATGGAATGTGGTGTTAACTGAGTGCTGAACGAAGAGCTGCATGTAGACATAAAAAAAAAACATATTGACATAAAAAAACCCATACAGACAAATGAATGAACACAATAATAGTATTACCTTCTTAATGCTACCTAAAGTATCTGGCATTTTACGTTTCCTACAGTCACCATTTGAAATAGACAAACTCGTATACAACATTTTTAAATAGTCTTTTCTACGAAAACATAAATTACACAGGAAAAACTGTCTTGAATAAATCCATAAATACATCCTCTTCTCTTCTATTTTCTTTCTTTATCTCTCTTTGTTTCTATCTATCTATATCTCTATCTCTCTTTGTTTCTATCTATCTATATCTCTATCTCTCTTTGTTTCTATCTATCTATATCTCTATCTCTCTTTGTTTCTATCTATCTATATCTCTATCTCTCTTTGTTTCTATCTATCTATATCTCTATCTCTCTTTGTTTCTATCTATCTATATCTCTATCTCTCTTTGTTTCTATCTATCTATATCTCTATCTCTCTTTGTTTCTATCTATCTATATCTCTATCTCTCTTTGTTTCTATCTATCTATATCTCTATCTCTAAAAAAATGGTATTGATTGCTCCTTTATTCCCTTTGTTCATCCTTTACCTTTCTGTTACACTCGTGTTCCTACAGTCCTTTCTCTCGTCTTAAAATTTGGTCTTAACATGGCAGTCTATTAATTTATTTCTTTGTTTCAATAAATGTTTTTAGTACCTTTCTTTATCTAAATACATGTCTTTACTTGCTTTTTCTTTCAATAAATGTGTTTAGTTCCTTTCTTTTTTTAAAAAAAATTATTTCGTTCATCTCTTTATATCAATTAATGTCTTTAGTTCCTTTCTTTATTTCAATAAAATGTCTTTTGTTTTTAGTATTTATTTCAATGCCTCTTTTTCTTTCACTTGATCTCTATTTCTTTCTTACTTTTTTCGCCATCTTTCACTCCATCTCTCTCTCTCTCTCTCTCTCTCTCTCTCTCTTTAAAAAATGACATATACCAAAAGTAAATCTACAAATATTCAAGGACTTGGATCTAACGAATGAGAACATTTTATTTAGCTCTCAATACAAAGTGGAATATATATCCTTTTTTTTTCGGTTTTCAATGATATAAATATTGATTTCTAGAATGAATAATAGGGGAGACAATAAATTCAATGCACAGAGAATAAAAAAGGGGGAGATGATCACTGTCAAATTTGGTGTCTACGTTGAGTCAATAGCTCCAAAAGTTAATGAAAAATAAGACACGAGGATTGGATGTAAAAAAGAAAAATAGAAAAATAAAATGTCGGAAATTCATGAGCTAAAATGAAATACACAACTCAAGACACAAGAGATCTATATAACTTTCTAGGCTTCATTCTATTGTGCTTATATAATATGTGGATGTCTGCGATATGGAAGAGATTTGATAACATTAGTTGTTGATGCAATATCACCGAAAGTGTAACTTATGTTAATTTTCAAAATACTAAAGCGTGTTATTGGACAACGTAATGTAAACGTTTTATTAACGCTTGTAGACAATTTCAAGTAACCACTGAGGTGAAAATTCTTTCAACTTGTTCATCAGTGACAATTAATACAAGAAAAACATTGAAAGCTTTTTTTAAAAAAAGACAATACCTCCTTTATACAACTTATAGAGTGATTGATTTTCTTTCTCAATAACGAATAAATGTTTTATTTAAAAAGAACATTTTTACCCAACCCCCCCTCTACTTCCGGAGAAAGACTCCTGGTTTAGTGAACGTATACATCTACTACACTTTATAATAGTCCAATGTTAGGCCTTTAAATCTAGTCTTTGAAGACGGTGTGCAAAGTTTTCCGGTTTATTTATTAAACTCTTGATTCAATAATGACATACATTCGGAAATTCCCGAACGAGAAGTCCTTTAAAAACGCGATAGTCCTTTCAAAACCGATGTTGGAACATAGTTCTCTAGCCAAATTATATATTTTTTTTTTTTTTTTTATTTTGAAAAAATTGAAAAAAAAAAATTAACGCTCAAACTATAATTTTTTTTCTGGTATGGCTAACGAACTAGTATTTTTTTTCCTCGGCGATATCCATCTGTTAATTTGTTTGGGGAAAATAGTTAGAGCCATTCTCGAGTTTAGTGTCCACCCACCAACCTTCCGCGAAAATATGAGCTACATAGAGGTATTTTAAAAAATTAAGCTTAAGAAAATTTGAAGACTTTTTTTTTTAGATTGAAATTGATGTATCAAAGTTGTATTAATTTTTACCTTTAATAATAATAATTATAATCTTTATTGTCCATATGGAAATTTGTCTAACAATTTGTGCATTACACCAAACAAAAAACATTATAACTATAAGAAACCAAAGTGTACATTCACACCAGACTCACTCATAATGTACATGTGACAAAGTTTATACCAGATTGTTCTTATTTAATGATTTGATTGCCAGGAGAACAAAAGAGTGTTTGTGTCTGTTTGTCTTTGCTATCGGTGTCTTGTATCTCTTTTGTGATGGTAAAATCACAAAATCCTGACACAAAGCGTGATTCTTTATTTCTAGGATTTTGTTAGCTTTTTTATAGATGTTTGTCTCAAACAACTGCCCAAATGGGGTTTGTTTTTTTGCCAATGATTTTACCAGGAACATTTAGGATTCTATTTATTTTTATTTTTAATGCTCAGATTGCCATACCAGGCAGTGATATTGAAACTTAAAATATTGCAGATATGAGCGAAATCTGTAATATTTTAACCTTTTTATAAAATCACTAAATTGCTTGTTTACTTTAATTCAATATATGAACATTATTTTCTAACAATCGGTAGTCATTGTTTTTAAAACAAATCTTAGGACGATCTATCTGCCAACGAGTTTTTGTCTGCGTGTTTGTCTGTCTGTGGAAAGGTGTTATCTTGTAGCAGTAAGAGAAAAGTTAGGTCTTTGTTTTTGTAAGTTTTTTAAACCAAATCTTGCTTCAATTAACACGCTGTAATTTTTGGCGTGTTCAAATAATTTTCTTTTGGACTAAAGAAATTCAAAACAAGCTTCAAAGTTTGCCTGATGCTAATGATGTTGTTTTTTTCCCCTTGTATTACAAATAATTACAAATATTGTTAGATCGAACAAGAAAACGTTGATAGTTGTCTTCTAAACAGTTGGTGGATCGGACTAAATCATCTATTGAGATCCGCAGTGACATAATTGGTAACTAGACATACAATCAAACAGTAGAGATGCACGTTCTTCGTAGGCTGTCTCTATCTTTGTGAACAGACCAAATATTTACTGACTCGATTCTCTATTTTTCTGAATC
The DNA here is from genome assembly GCA_030265305.1 of Biomphalaria pfeifferi. Classification (NCBI taxonomy): domain Eukaryota; kingdom Metazoa; phylum Mollusca; class Gastropoda; family Planorbidae; genus Biomphalaria; species Biomphalaria pfeifferi. The sequence goes on from JASAOG010000086.1 coordinate 1,124,829, forward strand.
TTAAGTTGAAGAAAACTTTAATAGCTCAGTATAGATGAATTGAGAGCGTGACCGAGCAGTATAGCGCTTAACTTTCATCAGAGGGATCTGGAGTTTGAATCCCTGTGAAGACAGGGATTTTATTTAGAAATTTTTGAGGACGCTTGAGTCCACCCAATTCTAATGTAAACTTGACTTTCGTTGGGGGAAAATGGCGATTGGTCGTTGTGCTGGTCACATAACGCCTTAGTTAGCCATAGAAACAGATAAGTTTTACGTTACCTGTATCCGTAGATTACATAGTCTGAATCGAGAGCTTTATGGTGAAATAGTTATATTTCCTGCTTTTTTATCAATCAATCAATCAATCTATCTATCTATCTATCTATCTATCTGTCTGTCCATCCAACAAACAAAAATAAATGTATACGTAAAAATGTATTTATGTAAATATCTTTTATCTTATATGCCTATAAATTTATATTATGTAAAGAATGTCTTTATTTAATAAAACAATTTTAAAATATAATATTTTTATACTATCCAAATAAATCTGTAAACCAAAAAAGTAAGAGAATCAAAAGTATGTACTTATTGAGCGTATGAAAGGAACAAAGATTACAATTGGCCAAGTCAGAATATAACATTGAGGAAAATATAAGGGCAATAGTTATCTATTGCATAGAACGTAATGTTCAATTCACCATGTATCAGCGCAGGCTTTTTGAGCTCAGACCTGGGAGCTGGAATCATCGTTTCAAAAGTTGTCGCTGACTGGGCAAATTCATTGACTGTCTATCGACGTTCTACAAAATGTCTCCAAGGGGACTTAAGTTCGAAAGGGAGCTAGGGGGAGACTACCACTATATCAGGATCAGGTGGAGAGAAGTCAGAGCTAACTCAGGAGTACTCACCATGGGGGGATAAGTCAGTACAAGGTGTAGTCCGCAGTAGACTTTACAGTTGTTGGGGGCAGTTGGAGGGGGGAAAAAGGGGATTGGGGGCGTTATAGATAATACCACTTACAGAGATTCTGGATCGCTAGTTCCAGGACATAAGTGGAACATTTCTCTGACACTCTGCCATTTACAATAGCTGCTTCAGTGGGACGATTCAATGTTTCACTTGATCTGCTAAAAGTCCGTCAATGAATGATCCCAACAACTAAGTTTACCTTCTTGAGGCTCCTTGCATGGTCAATTCGTCTGTTGATGAAAGTCGTCTTCAAAGATACATACAATGTGTGGGTATTGAAATGTGGAAAGTGAAATAGAGGAAAAAAGAAAGTTTTTTTTTAAATAATAACAAGTTATGTTATAAAGTTAAAAGAAAAAAAGAAATGTGTATTTAAAGATCATTTGTAGTTCATTTTTACAAATCTTTTAAAAGGCGCAACCTTCATGCCAACAGCATGCTCACAGCTGCTATAGTCTAATCTAATTTGAGGGGAGGTGCTATCCATGAGAAGATTTTCCTTGCTGTCATTAAACACAGCTCTTTTGGATTTCGACATTACGTTTGTAAATCACCATTATCATTTATTTTTTTTATTCTAAATTAATTCACTTTACCCATACAACGAGACATGCTTGAAGCTGATAACAAATACATTTGAGGATCTCAACTATAACCTACGTGTGCTAGCGCTGCATTTGGATTTTGTAAAAATATCTCAACATAAACATTAGGCATACACAACATTATTAACTTCCATCCCGAATATTACAATATACATAAAATCTAAATATAAACACTAGTTCTAAGACGAGGAATTAAAAACATAATTTCCACCCCTAAGCATAATAGCATTCGTAATGTCTATTATGTATATTTAAGAAGTTTTTATTTGTATAAAAAATTTATTGCATTCAATTATAAATATGGTAACCAATACATACATAACGTCATATCAGCATCAAACAACGAACAGTGTTATCATTATTACTGGATTCGAACATTGTAAAGTAGCACACCCCGATTGTCCTCTCTGTCCAGCTAAGAGTAACAAAAAACTAAAACAAATTAATTCCACTTATCTTATTCATGGCAAACCAGTAACACAGACTAAAAACGCAAAATACCTAGGTGTTATAATAAATGAAAAACTGTCATGGAATCCACATATTGATGAAACTATAAAAAAAATCAAATAAAGCATTAGGATTTATTAAAAGAAATTTCTATAATCAAATAAGAACATAAAACTAAAATGTTATATAACCTTGGTTAGGCCAATAATAGAATATGCATCCTCCGTTTGGGACCCCTCAACTCAAGAAAACATTAAGAAACTGGAACGGACACAAAATAGAGCAGTGAGATTCATAACAAATGAATATTCACATTTGACTAAAGTAACACCTATAGTAAAATCACTAAATTTAGAAAGCCTTCAGGACAGAAGACTCAAAAGTAAAGTAGCAATTATACATAAAACACTGAACCATAATCTTCAAATATAAAAACAAAATTTAATAAAATACTCTGAAAGACACAAAGATAAAGGCACATTCCTCGTCCCATATGCTAGGACAAATTTGTACAAATACTCCTTCTTCCCTAGTGCTATTAGAGCATGGAATGGGTTGCCTGAGCTAGCCAGGAAAACCAGTGACTTGGCAGAATTTAAGTCATTGGTTAATATGCATGACTAAATGCATGACGCGTAGGACGTAATCATCTTCTTTTTTGAAGTAACGTCTGTATTATATAAGATAAGATAAGATACTCTGGCAACAGAGTGAGACTTCTATTCTTTAGCCCTTTATTTTATTAAGTTTGTTTTTTTTAAATAAAAGTTTTCTATGTTTCAGCTGTGAGGGTGCTGGCAGACGACAGCACCTACTGCCCACGGAGCATCTACGACTGCGACAGCTTGGAGGCAAGGCTTCACGCTTCCGCTGACGTCATCGTGACCCCAGAGTTCATGACCTCTTCCCACGAAGCCACGGACATCGACGAACTTTGCAGGTTGGTTTCTTGGCCTTTAACACCGTATAACACAACCTCGTTACATAAGGTAGTATTGGCAAGCAAGGATTGTGTCCCTCTAACAACAACCTATCTGCTCCTGGGGTAATGACATAAGTAAGGGGTTCTCAACCTGTGGATCGCGACCCCGTTGGGGTACGATTGACAATTTGTCAGGGGTCGCTTATGCCCATCGAAATTATGGAATGTTTTGTCCATTCTAACATGTAAAACTTGTCACATATAAAAAATTTTTAGATTGAAATTTACTAAAAATATTAATATTGGAGGATAGATGCTGCAGACAACTGAATCTGAATTTATTTCCAACATTTTAATGTCCAGCAGATATATTTGTATACATTTAAATTAATGCATTACGAATTGTTACTTCTGGACAAGTTCTAGTGTTTGTTTACTTAAAAGTCAATGTTATTCATTATACTTATTTTTTTTTGTAGGAAACCGTAGCGTTTGCGCTATTCAATTTTAGCTTTATCATCATAGGAATCCTTGGGCCTCTTTTCTTTGCCTCTTTTGTGGGCTTTTTTGCTTCTTTTGAGGGGGGTTTTTTGGCCTCTTTTGGGGGCTTTACTGCCTCTTTTAGGGGCTTTACTGCCTCTTTTGTGGGCCTTTTTTTTAAAATCAATTTTATTTCTATAAAACGATGAATATTATTGGATACTTCTAATAATATAGATTGAATATATCTAAAACACTTTCTTATAAAGAAGAAAATATTTTTTTTTAAGGACTTCTATTCCAGCCTTTCCGGTATGTTTGCGGAGAGTAGACCTCATAGCTCCCCCATTCAGTTCAAGTGACCCGTCAGTTGTCTCCCCGCAGCTATTGGACACTCTTGTAAGATATGCTCCACTGTTTCCTCTACCTGCCCCATTAGTTTAAGCAGGAATTGAAAAACTTCAGTATGACATTTGATACGAACAAAATATTAACATGCTTCTAACCATACCTGCTCTCTATGAGAGAAATGACTGGCTAACAGAAACAAATGATAATTTCTGTGAAAGAACATTTGGGTGCATGTGTGTAGACACAATGTCCTCCTTGACTTTCCTAATCTACTTCACATCTCATTTGCACTTGCCAGAAATCCAAAGAAAGTCTAAATTAAAGATGTTTAGGAGACAGAAATTGTTGAGCAGTGAAACATTTCTCTTCAATTAGGCCTACACAATTCTAGACTAATCGTTCGCGGCCTACTTATGATTAGTCTGTATTGCCCCTTCTTCTTCTAATATTATATTAATTTCTCGAAACAGGCTTTTGGTTATCAAGTTTAAATACAGAAAATTGTCACTTATGTGCGAAATGTGAAGATGAAATACAAATGTAAATAGATGCACGTCAAAAACAAATTATTTCCTTTATTTGTAATTGGAAAGTAAGGAGAAATATCTATTTCAAGACTACAATGTTATATTGTACCGTGATTGATCATTAAGCTTTGGAAATGCAAATCAGATATTTATATTAGGCCTCCAATTATAATTTTGTTACATCTGACTTATAAACGAAAATAATTTACTGTTGGGGGTCGCGAATAGGTGAGGAATTGTAAAAAGGAGTCGCCAAGCTAAAAAGGTTGAGAGCCGCTGACATAAATGGACGAAAGGCTTGATCACTGTGACGATTATTTGTCTTTGAGTATTTCGATGTGAAGATGTCTTGATGTTACGAGGATATTGCGTTGATCAGACAATGCGTTTCTGAAGTTATAATTTAGTCTATCGGCTATTTCCGATTTCCCTCCTTTCCGGAATGACTTGCAAGTTTGTTTCTTAAACACAGCATTGTAATTAGGACAGACAACAAAACAAGTAAACAACATCAAGACAAAGCGAAATTGACAAAAAAACATTACATAAAGTTTATGTAAGGGAAAGAGCACCACACTTATAACTATATATCTCAATAATGTAGATGTTATTTTCCTTATTCAGTATACAAAATCTCATTAATTACCAAAAAATGGCTATTAGGTTAACTTTGTTATTGATTCATGTTTTTTTAGGTACAATAAATATTCGTTTAAAGTTTCAACTTCATTCGAAAATGGGTGTGGGAGCAATGACGTGTTCAAGTATTTAAGGGGACCATACCCTACATATTTATTCTTATCTTTAAATACTGAAAGATTAATCTCCCTTGTTGGTTACAAACAAAACTATCACTTACCAGTAATTAATTGACGAATTGGTTAATTTTTGTATTGATTCAAGGCGTTGAAAATTTTTACCAGACAGACAGGCTGACAGAGTGAATTGATATAAGCTTTGTAATTTAAAAAATACTTTGACATTTTACCTTCTATACGTATTGAACATTCTTAATAAAACATTAGTTGTTTCTTTGAGACTGCAGACATCTATGGAAGTATTGAACACGATGTCCTCTTTTGATTTAATGGTCATTCTTCTCTCCTACCACAGTCTCCATTCACCACACACACACACACACACACATACACACACTCATCCTCTTCTTGTTAGAACGTATTTCTATTGACTTACTACGGCACACCAAGGAGACTATACCTACTTGTAAATCTGCTCAAAGATGGAGGAATGTTGATTTATGGGTAACGTGGTGGGAGAGAGGTGAGGACAAGAGCCGGAAGACGGAGAGAAAGAGAGCGAGATAGAGAGAAGGAGAGAGGAGTGTTAGTGTATGTACGTGGGGGAGAGGGGGATGGGAATCCTTGCGCGAGTCAGAGAGACTCTGTTTCATTGTTTCTTGAATACGTTGTGACAAGAGGCAGGCTAAGATTGAGCTCTTTGATAAACAGACTGAAAGACAGACAGAGATATTTTCTGATATATATACTTTTATATTATTGACATTCACATCCAGATGATAACTAGCAATTCTCTACTGGGAAAAAATCTGTACAGTGTAACTGAAGGCTGTGGAGACTTTTGCTTGACATGCAACCTTGTGGAGAGATCTGACTGTTGCAATGTAAATAAGTTGATAAGATTTTGACATTCAAAAGCAAAGCAGAAAATAAAAATAAAAAAGTTTGAACAAAAAATAAGGACTAAAACAAATCATATTGAAATGAAAAACATCCAAAAAACAACAACAAAACTTATATTAAGTGTAATTGTATCAATTAGTTTGGATTAGCCATGTAATTATATGTTTGATTAGCCTAGATATAGAAATCTGTGCGATGGAAATATTTTTATTTTAAAGGTTATATCAACTCACTTTATTTGGTAAGAAGATTGAACACGTTTTTTTCTCAAATCAAGTTGAAATTTAGTACAATTATTCATAGTCGATTCACACGAATTAATCCACAAAGTAACCAAATAGTTAATCATTTAGTACTAATTAATTAATTTTGTTCCATATAGCAGAAAAGGAGCTAAACCATGTAATTTTTAGATAAATGGCAGTAAGTAGCGTTTCTTTCCCTTAGATTAGCTTTGTTTTTAAAAAGTTTTTTTTCTCTTGCTTGTTACCAATTGTTTTATAAGGGCATTTGCACCGGAGCTTCGACAGAATACGCTGCGCAAAACCTTTTTTTTTATTCTACTCTTTACTGAAACATTGGAGTTTAGTTAGGAAATTCCCGCTGTTCTAAAATGAAAGACGTAAGCCAATTATTTTTTTTTAAAGATGATTTATTTTGAATTTATTTTGATAATCCAGAGTTTTCACAGTGAGCTCAATTAGATAATTGTCTGGGAAAATCGGTAATTTTTTTTTAATTTCATGTAAAATGAAATGAGATTACAAAATGACTACAATTGTGAATAAATACTTTGCTAGCTTGTACATTTAGTTTAATATAAAGAATATTGGAGATTATATTTTTTATGCATCTTAAAAAAATAATTAAGCATCAGTATTTTTTACTACCACAACTGTGTCTTGAATCTTACTAAGTGAGGAACTAAATGAAAAGACACATAATTAACCAGAGGCGTCGTTAGGTTTGTTACCCTCATTGTGGCTCGTTAGCTGTTAATCCCATCCTCCACCCCCCCCCCCCCCAAATACATTTTCTTTTTGAAAAACAGGCCATCTATATATATATATAATCTATGTACTAGATGTTAAGGGTACAGTGATCGCGCTTACAAAAAAGCCATTTGCTTGATAAAGGAGGAACTGATATAAAAAAAAAAAAAAACTTTTTATAAAGTTTCTTGTTTGTTTTTCTTCACTATTTCATTCATTGGAATGTTTCCACTTCTTTCTGTTGCATTTTATTTTATTTTTTCAAACCTTTTTTTTTCTTTACTTTGAACGCCCCACGTTTTAGTTACGTTCACAGTGACTTGAATTGGTTGTTCAAATCTTGATCACTTAGAGACTTTGTTAACTAATAAATGTTTGCTCGGTACCACCACCAAGATCAGACTCTTTAACTCCTATGTTAAGCCGATACTACTTTATGGTGCATAGACCTGGAGAACCACCATCACCACCATGAAAAAATTCCAGGTATTCATCAATACCTGCCTGAGGAAGATTCTAATGATCCGCTGGCCAGACAAGATCTCGAATGAGGAACTGTGGTATAGAATAAAGAAGCAGCCCATTGAAGTATATGCCCTTAAGAGACTCTGGAGATGGATAGGTCACACCCTTCGCAAGCCTGTAAAAAACATAACAAGACAAGCCTTAACTTGGAACCTCCAATGAAGAGGAAGAGGGGACGGCCCAGGAATACATGGCGCTGCGATTTGGAAGTAGATGCCAAGCAGATGGGCAAGACGTGGGGACAGTTGGAGAGACTCTTCCAGAACCGAGACATCTGGAGTAAGCTGGTTGGTGGCCTTTGCCCCAGAAGTGACAACAGGCAGAGATGAGAACCACGTCTCCTTGTTCGTTGTCTAAAAATGCTTGCAATTCGTGTGTGAAATGAAATGCCATTTCTGTACCTGAGCCTCTTTGTCAAAACGAGGCCTGTTGTTATTTTTACTTTGGCTAATTTAAAAAAAAAAAGAAAGTATTAAAAGTGAAACCCAATACATTCGTATTACTTGGCTTCAAACTAACTTTGACATCTCTTGTCCTTTGGCACTCGATACTAAGTTATGGGATGTTATGACTTTTTGTTTTGTCTTCTAGCTTAAAGTATTTCAATGACATTCTACTAATCTTTCATATCACGTTGGTATGTGCGTCCCTCAGACGTTCTGAGCGAGGATGGATCAGATGGGGGGCTTGCGATTTCACCAGATAGACCGGCGCGTGAGTGAGTAGGTGTTATGAAAGCCGAGAGTTGTTTTTTTTCGGGGTGTCCAAAGGTTAAATATGTTTGGGCAAGAAACGAGCGGCCCGCCGAGTGCTTGTTGGAGTGAGTGTTGATAGTTGTCTAGTGGAGTGAAAGATGAAGAGAGATAAGTCTCTGAGCGAGGCCCCCAGGAGAGACGTATGTATGACTGTTTGATAAGCTAAGTTACATCGATAATCCTGGCTTTTTTATCATCACGCCATTCCTATAAACTCTTGGGCTTTATTTGTCATCATTGTTGTTCTGGTTTGGGCGTTATCTGTACCATTATCGAGTTCTCTTTTGATATAATCATTAAGCCAAATGCGTTTTCATGTTCTTCATTATATTAAACTATAACCAGCTCTATAATAGCACTAATGGGTATTTTCACGATCAACTCTCTCCTACTGCTTTTTACTCTTTTTTACAAAGCTAATATCAACACACTTTGTCTGTCTAACTGTCTGGTAAAAAGTTTGTACACGTTATTCCTCCCGCACCCAATCTCGGAACGAATCGAAATTTTGCATAATTATTTCTTGTACATGACAAAAAAAAAAGAATCAATAAAAAATAACCAGTTGTTAATTAACTAATTGCAATTAATTATTTTGTTTGATATTGAACAAGGAAAAAAAATACTTGACAGATGTGGTGGTATAAATTGAATTAGTCCCTTAAAGAGGCTTGAGCTCTGAGTTCAAACTCAAGCCCTACAACTTAAAAAAAAAAAAGCGATCAAGGCAACATTAACAATATTTCTTCTCGCCTCCCCCGTCTCCCAACTGGTCCAATCAAGTGATAGGATCATAGCGTAGCGAGAGAGCTAGAAGTATGAGATTGCACTAAACAAAAAAAATGGTACAATTATTTTTAATCGCACGGATTTATTATTGTTAACCGAGATCTATTACCTTCTGTGAAGTCCAGTAGGGCGTCGGCGCCGTAGGCACCATTATCTCGTTGGAGGTAAGAAAGGCTTTTATCCAACTACCAGGCCTGGACATGGGGTTCTTCATCCCTGTCCTGTCTGAGGGCTCCCAACGGTAGACGGTCATATCGGTTGACTGGTCCAGACCGGGCCGGGCCGTGTACACAGCGCACCGTCCCCGTTCCTGGGTTCCACTCGCTATAAGTGGCCGAGAACAGTGCTAACTGCGGGGAGCTTGTCTCATATTCCTATACTGTAACCGCCACTATTACCAATTTATTTGTAACCTTCATCAACTCTGCTTCTGCCTTCAGCTCTTTCTTCTACCACTATCAACTCTGCTTCTGCCTTCAGCTCTTTCTTCTACCACTATCAACTCTGCTTCTGTCTTCAGCTCTTTCTTCTACCACTATCAACTCTGCTTCTGCTCTTTCTTCTACCACTATCAACTCTTGTTCTACCTTCAGCTCTTTCTTCTACCACTATCAACTCTTTTTTCTACCATTATCCATTTATTCTATTACCGTACTTTGATATTTCTGCTGGCATCATGATTTTTTTTCTTCTGCCATTTTCTGTTGATCCACTTGTAAGGTATGGATAATTTCAGCTTTTTGAAACAAAGCAAATAGGGAAGAAACAGTCGAAGAAAAAAAACACACCAAGAACTAACAATTGATAGTAAAGAAAGAAAGAAAAAAAAAACAAAAACAGAAAAGCGATTCAATCGTTTCAAATGATAGTTGAGATCCTCCGGACCGACTGATGGACCCTATTAAAGTACCGTCGCCCTATTAAGAAGCTCACGACTCTATGCAAGCTAAAGACGACGTCGTGATAAAGATGGCTGACCAAATGTATTGAAGCCTGATGAAGTGGCCGACTAGCCTGAGATGAAGAGTTCGTATCGTCTGCTTTCATTTCTTTCTTTCTTTTTTACTTTCTTTTTTTTCTCTTTTTCATTTTTTTTTATTCAGTGACTTCAGATTTTTTTAAAAAGAGATTGCTGCAAAGGGAAGTAACTATGTTCACTTTTTTTTTATCTTGAGTTACGGGAAGTGTTTTTGCAGAAGGGGGGAAAAAAAGAGTTCCTCTGTGTGATTCTAGTTGATGAGTTCAACTTGGAGAAGACGAAGAAGAGAGGGGGGGGGGAGTTGGATTGGAGAGACGATGGGTCCCAGGACCATAATGGCTGCGGTGCAAGAGAAGGTCATCAATGATAGAAAATTACCTAAAATGCTAGAGGAACGAGGGGAGGGGAGGGAATGATGGAGAGACACTGGAGAACGGAAGGAGAGAGGAAGAAATAGCGAGAGAGGACAAAACAGAGAGTTAGAGAGAGGAGAAACATTGTGACTTGGATTTTATTCCAAAATGTAAATAAAAAATTCTTCTTGCATTGATTTGATTGGTTGATTTATCTTTGAAAAAAAATTCGTATGAATGAATATTTGTTTGTTGATGGGCCGATGGGTTAATGTATTTTAGACTCTCTGATTGACTAAATTTCTTTATTGACTGGTTTTGACTAATTCATATGAAGATTAAATTGATTGTTCATTGACTGATCAATAGGATTATAAGTAGATAATTGACTGATCAATAGGATAATAGGTAGATAATTGACTGATCAAAAAGATTTTAGGTAGATAATTAACTGATCAATAGTGTTATTGGTAGATAATTGACTAATCAATAGGATTTAGGTAGATAATTGACTGATCAATATGATTATATGTAGAAAATCGACTGATCAATTGCATTATAGGTAGATAATTGACTGATCAATTGTATTATAGGTAGCTAATTGACTGATCAATTGTATTATAAGTAGCTAATTGACTGATCAATTGCATTATAGGTAGATAATTGACTGATCAATTGGATTATAGGTAGATAATTGACTGATCAATTGGATTATAGGTAGATAATTGACTGATCAATAGGATTATAGATAGATAATTGACTGATCAATTGGATTATAGGTAGATAATTGACTGATCAATAGGATTATAGGTAGATAATTGACTGATCCATTGGATAATAGGTAGATAATTGACTGATCAATAGTATTATAGGTAGATAATTGACTAATTAATGGTATTATAGGTAGATTGTGACGACTTCCTAATTTTAATGAACCACAAAACATTGAAGTAACAAACTCGACTAGCTTCTTTTCTATTAATACAGTACTTTATTTCCTCTCTAGTTTCTACCTCACAACCTACACTAACAGGCCTAGCCGCTCTACTGAGCTTCTGCATTCCTGACCTCTCGCTACCCCGCTAGGCTGACCCACTCAACCGCTGGACAGGTACAGAACAGGGGCGTAACTTAAGGGTGACACTCATGCTCCACGACATATACACACACACACCAAGATCCTTTCACATTATTCCCCCCACCTTTCAGAAGCTGTTGGTACAACAGCACAACGAACTATCCCAAAACTAACTATCATATGAAAGTGATTTATAAAATAGGAACAAATCTCAGATAAAGTATGAATCACACAATCAATGAGAATAAGGATACAAGACAAGATACGCATCAAAATTAAAGGATATGAAACATAAGGAAGCAATTCATAAAGTAGTAATTTAAAAAATAACTAATAATAATAATTATAATAATCATAATAACAGCAATGAAATCAGCTCTTGACGACATTCATGTTTTTTTTGTTTCGAGCGACTTCCATGTGAATATGTTCGGGTCGTTTATAAAATTAAATGCACATTGAAAATCCCCGTCAATGTTGTTACACACAATGTTCCTATGTAGTCTTGAAGTTCAAGTTGGAATTCATAGAGTTACAATTTGTTGCTGTCAGCGTTATCAGGAGATACTGTTCAACAATAGTTAAAATGAAATTTGTTGTTGTTTAAGTCATTGTTAATATGTAGAGTTGTGTGTAAGTTGACATGGAATGATATAGCAAAATTAAGCAGTTACCTTTCCTCTTTATAAAAAAAAAGTGAACTTTTATTTTATTTCTCCCACCCATAGTTGAACATTCAGACACTTACCGTGGACACCATGACCTTATTTAGTTACACTTAGATTTTGGAGGGTGGAGAAGAAAAAGAACTTACCGTCAAGGGACTGTTCTAGACATTCTGCAACAATGTGTCTGCAATAATGTTTCCCTTGTCAGGCACCGGTACCACTTGAAACGTAAAGCCCTGAAGACTTAGAGCCCAACGTGTCAGTTTTGCACTCGTCATCTTCTTAGTATTTAATGCTATAAGAGATGCATGGTCAGTGTGCTGAACAAATGGTGCCCCTGCTAAGTATTTGGAAAACTTATTGATGGCCCACACAATTGCCAACATTCCCTTTCTATTACTGCATACCTTTTTTCTGTTTCCGACAGTTTTCTGCTGGAATATTATACTGGATGTAAATCACCATGTACTTCCTGCATAAGGCAGGCTCCTAAGCCAACGGATGAGGCATCAGTAAAAATGGTGAAAGGCTTTGATACATCAGGCAATTTCAGAATAGGTTCCGTCTGAAAGGCTTGTCTCAAGTTCTGCAAGGCCTGCTCACATTTATCCTTCCATGTGAGCTTCTTGGATGTCCTGAGCTCTGTGTCTGTGTTTCTCCAATAAGTCTTTGTTCTCGTTAACGAAGTAATAGGTTCCAACAAAGACGCGAAATTTGGGATAAACTTCCTATAATAGTTGCAAAGACCTATCAAAGCTCGCACTTCTTTAAGTGATGTAGGCGTCTTCAGCTCTAAAATTTTCTCCACCGTTCCATGGACAGGTTTTAATTGACCTTTACCAACGACGTGCCCTATAAATTGGGTTTCGCCCATTCCAACCTCTGTCTTACTGGGTCTGGCCGTCAAACCATGCTGTCTCAATAACGATAGCAGGGATTGTATGCCCTCTACATGCTCATCCCAACTGTTGTGGAATAAGCAGATGTCATTGAAATAAGCTACAACATCTGTACGACCCTCAAGCACTCTTCGAACTAGTTTGTTGAGGGAGGACGGTGCATTGGAGAGGCCAAAGCTCATGTAGTTCCAATGGTAGAGTCCAAACGGCGTGATGAAGGCGGTGAGTGACTTCGCTCTTTCTGTAAGGGGTATCTGATAATATCCCCGAGACCAATCTAACTTGCTGAAAATTCTTGCTTGTGCTAACTTAACAAACAAATCTTCTGGATTTGGCATGGGTTCACAATCTGGCACTGTTACTTTGTTGAGGTGACGGTAATCTACGCATAATCTTATCTCATCCTTATTTTTTTTTCTTACAATAATAATTGGTGCTGAGTAGGGTGAGTCCGATCTCTCGATGATTCCTTCTTCCAGTAGCTCATGTATTTCCTTTAGCACTGCATCTCTGTGATGTAGTGGGATGTCATATGGCCGCAATTTAATCGGTTTTGTCGACGTTAACTTTATGTCATGTCTAATTGTCGTTGTTCTTCCTGGTGTAGGAGTTAATATGTCTTTAAAAGACTCCTCCAGTATTTTCATTCTAACTCCCTGTGGTGCAACTCCTATTTTGACATCATGCCAGTCTTCTTTTCCTCTTGGAAGTAGCGGTAATTCTGGACCTACGTCATCTCCATCATTTTCTTCACAAAGAAATGAACACGCTATTTGAGCTATGCCACTTGTCACTGGCGATTCAGTTGTACCATTGCCGTTGGCCAGTTCTAATTCGCAAGGTCGTAGATGAAAATCACTAAGAATATTTGAGTGAAAAATTTTTCTTTTCCCTCTAATTTCAACTTCATAATCCACATTGGATATCCTTTTCGTGACTGCAAAAGGTCCTTTGCCATGCTAGTTGCATCTTATTAGCTTTTGAAGGGAGAAGAACACTAATTTGTTACCCGGCCTTAAAAAGTCTTAATTTTCGACCTCTGTTGACTCTTTGTCTAACTAGTTCCCCCTTTCTTCTAGGGCCGCTCTCGCTGCCTGACATGCAGTGACGATTCTGCTTCAGAGATCTATCACTTTCTCGTACGTGGTGCGACTGTCGGGGTCAATGTTCTGTTTGTACACCAATGTTTTCAGAATGTCTATAGGGCCCCTAGGCTTTGCTCCAATTACAAGCTCAAAGGGTGAAAATCCTGTGGAAATTTGGGGTATTTCTCAATACGCAAACAAAACGCAAGGAAGAAGTAGATCCCAGTTTTCTGGTTTCTCGGACGACACCTTACTCAGTATACTTTTGATTGTTCCATTCAGTCTTTCACAGACCCCATTGCTCTGAGGACAATATGGTGAAATAAATACTTGATGAATTCCTAGTGTACCAGTTATTTGCTTGGTTAGTAGTTCTGCTACGAACTGAGGTCCTCTGTCTGAGAGAATGGTATCTGGGAGCCCCGTTCTAGCGAAAAACATAATCAATGCTAACGTGATATCATCAGCAGTGGCGGACTTCAGAGGAAGAGCTTCTGGCCACCTGGTAGCGAGATCAACTACTGTGAGAATGTATCGATGGCCCCTGGCTGACATTGGGTTCATTGGTCCCACTATATCAATGGCTATTTTTTCAAAGGGTTTCTCAGCTAGATCTGTTCGCTGTAATGGAGCCTGTCTTGGTGGTCGTTTGTCTTTAAGCATACAAACCTGACATGACCTAACATAATTTGTTACATCCTTAGTCATATTGGGCCAGTAGAAGGCTGTCTGGATTATTTGTTTCGTCTTTAATATACCCAAATGACCTGCGACTGACAAGTCATGGGCTTGATGCAAAATTTGGGGTCTATATTTTTGTGGCGCCACAAGCTGTATTAGCTCCCCTTTTGTATCTGTATATTTCCGTACCAATGTGTTGTTTTTTTATCAGAAACGAATGTTCCGTTTTTTTCGACTTCACCACTGATTTCTCAATGGCAAATTTAAATATTTTCTCTAGTGACGGATCGGACCTCTGCCCTTCTTGAAACTCTTATGGCGACCACATTTGACTCTCGCTATGAGACTCCCGAATCGCACTGCCATTTTCTTCTAGAGCCGTATCTGTCGCGTTCTCCATTATGCCGGGTTCACTAATCAAAAGTTTTTGCTTCAGTCTCTTCTCTTTTTTCTTTGTCTAGCTTGTTGTCTGGTCTCCATTAATAGGACTACTCTGCACCATTTGTTGATTTCACCTTTTCTTAAATGTGGCATTCGTGAATGTATGTTACCTATGATCAAATCATATGGGACATCTTTAAAAACTACAGCCATCACCTCTCCTTCACATACGGTGTATTAACAATCACTTTAGCCACCGGCCAGGTGTACCTTTGTCCTTCAAAGACCTCAACCTGCTTCCAGGTCCCTGTCTATTGGTCTTTCTCGACAAATGTATCTCTGACTGCGATTAGTGTTGCTCCCGTATCCCTGATAGTCAAGGCTCTCTTCTCGCCTACAAGCGTAGTGAAGCAAGTAACTTCCCCATCACCCTTGTTAATCACTGCAACATAGGCTCTGTTATTGTAATCTGATCTGTACCCCGCTTGCTGATGCAGGCATCCTCTTCCTCCCCTATTTCTCTGTCGACTATTGTTACAGTTTCTGGCTATATGTCCGTACGTGCCACATTCAAAACAGCGCCTTGATTCTATAGTGGACAAACTCCTAGGCCTCATGCCATCATTCTGTTGCCTAAGTGTGGATCGAGAACGCTGCCTCACTTGTATATTCGATACATTTCTAGTGGCAAATACAATGTCAGGCTGCTCAGTCTGGCAAGTTACTCGTTTGTCCGGATGAGCAGCCATATACATTTGACACAGTACTGTCAAACTTTTGAGATCTGGGGGTTGTCTTTGTTGTATAAATCCAAATAATTGTCCGTCACACAAAGTTAGTACTCTGTCTACTAAGAGGAACTCTTTGAGCTTACTAAAAGTATTGTCCGGACCGGTCCGTCAAACCATTTATCGAATGTCGTTGTCAGATCATTAGCAAAAACTTTAAAATCCTGTCCGTCTTTGGGTTTCGTAGCGTAGTATCTACGTCTGTAATCGTCCTCTGTAAAGTCGTAGAATTCCAGTAACGTATTTTTTAATGTCTTATAATCTTTCATGCCTGATTCAGTCAGGGTCTGACATGCATTTAGCCCTTTACCCCCTATTAATGTCAGTAGTTGCGGTCCCCAAAGTTCCTGTCGGGTATCTGTGGATATCGCTATGGTCTCAAAACTACGTATATAAGAGACTAGGTTATCCATTTGTTCGTCAAATTTGGGAATTTTTTCAAATAGTTGGCTACTTCGTCCTAGCATGTCCGTCTTATTTCTTTCTTCTCCTGGCATGTCTGTATTATTTCTTTCTTCTCCTGGCATGTCCGTCTTATTTCTTTCTTCTCCTGGCATGTCTGTATTATTTCTTTCTTCTCCTGGCATGTCCGTCTTATTTCTTTCTTCTCCTGGCATGTCTGTCTTATTTCTTTCTTCTCCTGGCATGTCTGTCTTATTTCTTTCTTCTCCTGGCATGTCCGTCTTATTTCTTTCTTCTCCTGGCATGTCTGTATTATTTCTTTCTTCTCCTGGCATGTCCGTCTTATTTCTTTCTTCTCCTGGCATGTCTGTCTTATTTCTTTCTTCTCCTGGCATGTCTGTCTTATTTCTTTCTTCTCCTGGCATGTCTGTCTTATTTCTTTCTTCTCCTGGCATGTCTGTATTATTTCTTTCTTCTCCTGGCATGTCTGTATTATTTCTTTCTTCTCCTGGCATGTCCGTCTTATTTCTTTCTTCTCCTGGCATGTCCGTCTTATTTCTTTCTTCTCCTGGCATGTCTGTATTATTTCTTTCTTCTCCTGGCATGTCCGTCTTATTTCTTTCTTCTCCTGGCATGTCTGTCTTATTTCTTTCTTCTCCTGGCATGTCTGTCTTATTTCTTTCTTCTCCTGGCATGTCTGTATTATTTCTTTCTTCTCCTGGCATGTCTGTATTATTTCTTTCTTCTCCTGGCATGTCTGTATTATTTCTTTCTTCTCCTGGCATGTCTGTATTATTTCTTTCTTCTCCTGGCATGTCTGTCTTATTTCTTTCTTCTCCTGGCATGTCTGTATTATTTCTTTCTTCTCCTGGCATGTCCGTCTTATTTCTTTCTTCTCCTGGCATGTCTGTCTTATTTCTTTCTTCTCCTGGCATGTCTGTCTTATTTCTTTCTTCTCCTGGCATGTCTGTATTATTTCTTTCTTCTCCTGGCATGTCTGTCTTATTTCTTTCTTCTCCTGGCATGTCTGTATTATTTCTTTCTTTTCCTGGCATGTCTGTATTATTTCTTTCTTCTCCTGGCATGTCTGTATTATTTCTTTCTTCTCCTGGCATGTCTGTATTATTTCTTTCTTCTCCTGGCATGTCTGTATTACTTCCCTCTTCTCCTGGCATGTCTGTCTTATTTCTTTCTTCTCCTGGCATGTCTGTATTATTTCTTTCTTCTCCTGGCATGTCTGTATTACTTCCCTCTTCTCCTGGCATGTCTGTATTATTTCTTTCTTCTCCTGGCATGTCTGTATTACTTCCCTCTTCTCCTGGCATGTCTGTATTACTTCTTTCTTCTCCTGGCATGTCTGTATTATTTCTTTCTTCTCCTGGCATGTCTGTATTACTTCCCTCTTCTCCTGGCATGTCTGTATTACTTCTTTCTTCTCCTGGCATGTCTGTATTATTTCTTTCTTCTCCTGGCATGTCTGTATTATTTCTTTCTTCTCCTGGCATGTCTGTATTATTTCTTTCTTCTCCTGGCATGTCTGTATTACTTCCCTCTTCTCCTGGCATGTCTGTATTACTTCTTTCTTCTCCTGGCATGTCTGTATTACTTCTTTCTTCTCCTGGCATGTCTGTATTATTTCTTTCTTCTCCTGGCATGTCTGTATTACTTCCCTCTTCTCCTGGCATGTCTGTATTACTTCCCTCTTCTCCTGGCATGTCTGTATTACTTCCCTCTTCTCCTGGCATGTCTGTATTACTTCCCTCTTCTCCTGGCATGTCTGTATTACTTCCCTCTTCTCCTGGCATGTCTGTATTACTTCCCTCTTCTCCTGGCATGTCTGTATTACTTCCCTCTTCTCCTGGCATGTCTGTATTACTTCCCTCTTCTCCTGGCATGTCTGTATTACTTCCCTCTTCTCCTGGCATGTCTGTATTACTTCCCTCTTCTCCTGGCATGTCTGTATTACTTCCCTCTTCTCCTGGCATGTCTGTATTACTTCCCTCTTCTCCTGGCATGTCTGTATTACTTCCCTCTTCTCCTGGCATGTCTGTATTACTTCCCTCTTCTCCTGGCATGTCTGTATTACTTCCCTCTTCTCCTGGCATGTCTGTATTACTTCCCTCTTCTCCTGGCATGTCTGTATTACTTCCCTCTTCTCCTGGCATGTCTGTATTACTTCCCTCTTCTCCTGGCATGTCTGTATTACTTCCCTCTTCTCCTGGCATGTCTGTATTACTTCCCTCTTCTCCTGGCATGTCTGTATTACTTCCCTCTTCTCCTGGCATGTCTGTATTACTTCCCTCTTCTCCTGGCATGTCTGTATTACTTCCCTCTTCTCCTGGCATGTCTGTATTACTTCCCTCTTCTCCTGGCATGTCTGTATTACTTCCCTCTTCTCCTGGCATGTCTGTATTACTTCCCTCTTCTCCTGGCATGTCTGTATTACTTCCCTCTTTACTTACTTTTTTCTCACTAGTTCCTTGTTGGCCTTTTAGTTTTTCTAAATTCAGTTTATGCTCATTTTCCAATTTAATTTTTTCTAACTGCTGCTTCCTATCCGCCTCTGCTTCTCTTTCTTTTCTATCCGCCTCTGCTTCTCTTTCTTTTCTATCCGCCTTTGCTTCTCTTTCTTTTCTTTCCGCCTCTGCTTCTCTTTCTTTTCTTTCCGTCTCTGCTTCTCTTTCTTTTCTTTCCGCCTCTGCTTGCTTATCTTTCCTTTCTGCCTCACGTTTTGCTCTTTCACTTTCCTGATCCAGACAATTCTGCACCCACTGGTCAAGCTCTGTCCCCGATAACCCTCTTCTCTCTCCCCTAACGCATTTCTTTCTACTTTCTCAACTTCACTAGTAGTTTTCTCCATGTCAACACCGCCACACACCTCAAAGCTAAAATTAAAATGATTGAACTTGTAGCCTGGCAATGGAAATACTTACCCACTACAAGGACTACAGCAATATGTCTTTTACACTACTCTACAGCTAATTGGGAGTTAATTTTTTTTTTTATGAAATAAGGAACGATAAAACAGGTACTGTCCAACTTTCATTCCTAGAGACTTAGGGCAAAAATAAACAAATTTTATGTTAGCGATCTAGAAGATTAGAGTCAACAGAATGTATGCACAACCCTGTCACATCTAATATATAAGTATTTATGATCAAAAGAGAGTCTTGCGCTTGATACCACAATGCGCCCTTTACCCTAGGACACTCTCTACTGACAATAAACACACACTAGAACAAGCTATGCATTAAAATAATCAACACCTACACATCATACATTACAAACAATTAGCTGAATGTTCAACTCAATACTCAAAACCCCCAAATATTAACGTTTAATTTTGACAACGAGGAAAGGTAAGCTACTTAGCTGCTAGAATGTTTCAATGTTGCTGTCTCTCCTCCTTTGAACACACACACACAGTTGTCAGTGTGTCCGAAGAACTCACACTGTTCTAAATGGTTGCAGCTTGAATCTGTTTCACCCACACGGAAATGGAAATATTGTCTTGAATGTCAGACACTGCTTTAGTTAAAGTGTCTTCCTTCTAGATTGCATTGATGACGTCACAATCCAGTCCAATGTTAAACGATGTACGATGTACTAAAAGTGCAATCCTAAGAGGTAGACTAATGCTATTCGTTGCTATATATCCGTAGAACTATACAGAACTCCTGCCACAAGATAGGCCTATTCGTTAGTCAGATACGTATGGATACGAGATACAGTGTATTCAAAATACCGGTATTTCACACGCAGGTATCAAGACTTACTAGACTGGGTGTGACAACTAGCGGTGTAATAAAGCCAGATATTAATTCCTGACGTGCCGAACAAGGCGACCGTTATACACTATAAATAACAACAGTGGACACTGTAGGGCTGGATCGAAATGCTGCTCCACCAAACATGTGACGACTTCCTAATTTTAATGAACCACAAAACATTGAAGTAACAAACTCGACTAGCTTTCTTTTCTATTAATACAGTACTTTATTTCCTCTCTAGTTTCTACCTCACAACCTACACTAACAGGCCTAGCCGCTCTACTGAGCTTCTGCATTCCTGACCTCTCGCTACCCCGCTAGGCTGACCCACTCAACCGCTGGACAGGTACAGAACAGGGGCGTAACTTAAGGGTGACACACATGCTCCACGACATATACACACACACACCAAGATCCTTTCACAACATAGATAATTGAATGATCAATAGGATTATAGGTAGATAATTGACTGAACAATAGGATTATAGGTAGATAATAACTGATCAATAGGATTATTGGTAAATAATTAATTGATTCCTTTAAATCGTATAGCCGTTAGTTTTTTTTTATTCACTAAATTAATTAATTTTTAAATGATTCTCTAAATGATTTAAGAGACGACTTTGCTATTGGTTGAACGATAGATTGATAGCTAGCAGACAGATTTATTTGATCGGTTGATTGATTGCTAAATTAATGTACAACTCGTTCATCAATTGATTAGTCATGTAAAGTCTCACAGTGTGTACTGTGGAAAGCGTGTTTTTTTTTAAAGTAATTCACCAATAATTTTGTGGCTTAATAAAATGTTTCAATATTATTTAATATTAGTATTCAATAATTAATAATTATACAATCCACTTCTCCTAATTATAATAGTCCGACAAGGTGAACTATGTATTAACAGATCCAATACATTCACTGAATAACTAAATTTATATTTCTTTCACACATGCTTCTATATGTTTTAATACTAATAAATCTAGCTGATCTTTTGCACCACACAGTGATACACACACATGACCACGTGATCGTCCTGTCTGGAATTACATGACTCGATGTTTACCCCAGGAAGCCGATGACCTCCATCAGTAACCCACGCTGTTGACCTGCCCTGGTTTAAAAGACAGGCCATTTTAATTAACGGTCATGTTAGCTATGCATTACTAGAACAATTAGCCTTTGACCCATTGTGTTACCAGGGCTACAATAATATTGTGCTATCATATAAAAAAAAGTTAATGTTTTGAATAGTAATAAAGATTGTAGCACAAATTAAGCATGTGAAACTGTGCTTTATCATTTTTATTGAGCCTCCCCCCCCCCCCCGCAAACCAGACATCGTTTTTAGCGGTACACGTAATATACACTTAAAAGTCAAAAGCTGCTTTTTGTGTTGTCTGTCTGTCCTTCTATTACGCTCATGATGTCGAAATTTGGATAACTATTGAAAATCCGATTTTAGCATAATGTAGCGTGCATAGCTAGTTAGGGTTCTCTTAAAGAGAGCCTTTTGTTTTTTTTATAATTAAGTATGCACTTATTTATTCTAGTTAGACTTCAGTATATTATTGATATATTCTAGATATTAACTTTGCTATATGCGACATTATGATGACATTATTGAACAAACTGTCTCTTTCTTTAAAATGTTCTAATTGCAGACGAGAGTTCTTAAATGCCCAACCCAACAACAGAACGAACACTATAAAATAAGTTAATCCGGCGTTCTAGCATACAAGACTTTATAACATAAGGAAGGGCACAGTCCACGTCGTCAAAATGACTACAGGTCTTTCTTCTTGTCGTCCGTTATCTCTCTTAATCTATTTCCGTTCTCACTTTTTAATGTACTGTCGCGTCACTAAAGAAATACCCAATTAAACCCAACTTCTACGCGTCTTTCTATTATTGAGTCATTACAATATCAATATTCTCGTTTATACTTTTGACGTGGAAGGGGATATAAAGATGGGCGTGACCCATTCTCTACCCTCCTCTCGGTCAGAGGCCATTCTCACACATTGAGAATTGGGACATAAAGAGTCACAAAACTTGTCTATCTAATATTTTATTTTGTTTTAGCAGTTCACACTGTGGGATCCGTTGGCCCGAAATTTCATGTAATTTTATAAATATATGGTATTTATGGGCTAATATAGATATTGCTTTATTAATAGTCTATAGTGATGTTTTTCCTATCTATGCAAAGAGCTTATCAGGATAGAGACTGCGTTGCTTTAATAGTTTTTAATTTTATGAATATTATTCCATGAAAATAAACTATTATATTCCAGCATATAATATTTGTATGTAAGTTGACAGGTATAAACAATGAAAAGACAATCAAAGTTAACCACCCACGTACAACAGTTTTGTCTGCTTAAATGAAGCTAATTATGCAGGTCGCAACTGGGTTTCAGTGGTCAAGTGAAAAACTGCACTCAATCATTAGTCTTTGGAATTGAAGGCAATGCTTGAAGCACTTTTCAGTAGTGTTTAACAAGGTTTGAAATATTTCTGCTTTTGGAAAAGAAATAAAATAGCCAAACTAAAAATAAAAGGAACAAAGAATGTTTTTATGGATTCATCAATGAACTGAGATCAAAGACTTTTTGAATAAAGAAATAAGAACTCACACAAGTAAAAAAAAATGAATGTAACAATACAAATATATCAGATTTATTACAATTTATCCATGTCTTATTTCGCTTTAAAAGTTTCTCCTCTTTCAAGATCTCACCCACAACACAAACGCACAAACCCATGCATTGAAGTCTTAAGACCATGAATAGCATAGAAAGGGCGCTTGTGTTTAGAGTGTAAGAATAGAAATAGATGTGAATGAAGGTAGACCAAATTGAAAAAAATATTTTGAAGGAAGCGGAATTGACAGAGACACAGAGAGAAAGAGCGAGAGACCGAGAGAGAGGGAGAAAGAAACATTAAGAGAAAGCGGTAGAGAATGAAAGAGAAAGAGAGAGAGTGGGGATAGTTTATGAAGAGTATAAAAGAAACAGATACATGCGTTTGATGGGAGGTCTATAAGAGAGCACTTGGAGATTCAATAGCCGAATGTTTGACATTCGCTTACAGGTCTAGATTGAAGGAATCAAGGTCCTTCGGTGTGAGGGGAAAGTGGTACAGGTTCATATGTGTTTATGTGTGTGTGTGTTTGTCTGTGGGAAAGATAGAGCGATGGGGGAGGAGTGGTTGAGGGACGGACACGAGATCAATGGTCGAGTTGACTTAGTGGTGGCCTGGGGGGGGGGGTGTCGGTGTTTGATCAGAACAAAACAAAAAAAGAGAAATAATTAAGGATACTCCGGTAGATGGTTAGATAGATGGATAGTTAGATGGATAGATGGATGGATGGATAGATAGATGGATGGATGGATAGATATATAGATAGATAGATAGATAGATGGATGGATGGATAGATAGATGGATGGATGGATAGATATATATATATATATAGATAGATATATAGATAGATAGATAGATGGATGGATAATTACTTATGTGGGTAGACGAGTATGTAAATGTAACAATATGTCTTGTATTTTCAACAAATATCGTAGGTAGAGTAATATATACGTATGTGGTGCGGTTTATCCCGAGCCCTGCGGTATGGGATTAGAATACATATGAGTGGATTGAAATTCATGTCTTTAAAGCTAACGCCATTGTGATTCATCAAATTGCATTATTAAATAGATTAGTTATTCTTTTTTACATTCGTTTAAAAAAAATGATTATAATGAAATTATTGAGAATTGAAGTGTATGTATGTGTGTTTTTTTTTTTTTTAAAGGTTCAGATGAATGTTTTGAGAAGTATATCTGCCAATACTTTACATCATTACCATTGCCAACTAGGAGCATACTCTCCCTTTGTGTAAGGGAATTAGAGAAAAAAAAAATGATGATTCTTTCCCTGTTGCATTTATGAATAGAAAAGGAGAGATAAAATTAGAAAATTTTGTAGAAATGTGGAGACATTTGAAAGACGTAAATAGCAGGTCGACATTTGTTCTCCCTTTTTATTTTCGCTCCTTTTAAAAATGATATTAATAAAACGCCCCATTGAATGACGTAAGAGGGTGGTCGATTTTATGATTAGGTTTCATACAAATAGATTTCGAGAGGACAGATGATCAATGGGGGAGTCGGGGGATACAGAATGGACAGAAGGAGAAAGAATGATGGACAGGGAAAGATGGACAGGAACTCCTTAAATGAGCTTGTGTTTATTAATCTATTAGTTCAATTAGGAAATTAGGTATTGAACTATCAGAAAAGGTTGGGTTATGCATCACTAGAACTAATTCTGTAGGTATTGAAGGGGTAAAGAGCGTGGCTGCCAAGCATGTAAATCTCGGGTTCGAATCTCGGAAAAGACAGCGATTTCGACTTACATGATTTTTAAGACTCCACTGAACCTGACTTTGCTGGAGGGAGGGAGTAATGGAGATGGGTTGTTGTGCTCGGTAACCGTCTGCCATAGAAACAGATGACCTTTATAGCATCTGCCCTATGCATCGCAAGGCACCTCAAATTAACTTGCGAACTCTGCATGGGTTAAAACTGTGTGGAACCTGGAAACTGAACGGGTATTTTGAAAACGATTACAAGGATTATCTATTTATGGGAATAAAAGTCACAAACTAATTGGCCACACAGGGAAACTCTGGTTTGACTGTTATAATTTTTCAAAATAAAAAATCATCTTAAAATTAAATTCGTCAATGTTTTTTTTTTACTATGTGATTACAGGGTCTCTACAATAAACTAAAAAAAAATATTTTTTTTAGAAAATTTTGTATACATAAGACTTTTGAAATTTTGTATAATTATTTATTATTTATTTTACCTAACTATCATAAAATACAGAGCGCTGAAGGGAGCAAATGCGATGATTTTCAACGTGAAATAGTGCACTTCTTCTTAAGTAAAGAAGTAAAGACTTAATTAATAACAAGCATAATTCAATAAAAAGAATGACTCAATAAATCAATTTATTCTTGTTCATAATTTTATTTCTTTTGCTACCGAAAAGAGAAATAAATGCTTCAGTTCTAAGAGATATGACTAAATAGGTAGTGTTTAGATGATTGAAAACGTTATTTCTCCCACACCTATTCTCTGGTCGATTTCAAACTTCAGACAAATATGTCATGTACCTTACAAATCATGAATCAATAACAAAATTAGCAAATTATTCAAATAATTATTGGTAATTAATTATTTTCTTTGGTATAGAACAGGAAAATAAATTCTACAATATTGAGAGATCTGTGGAGTTTTTCCTTTTTTTTAAAAATATATTTATATTTTGTTTGTTTAAAAATCTACTCCTATTTATCCATAAGTTTGGGCCACGTAAAATGACCTAAAAAAGAAAACAAAAATGAAGCATACGTAGAAAAAAAGTCCTGGTTGTTGCATAGAATTAAAACATTTGCTGCTGTGGCCAATGTTCCATCTTTTAGATTCTCTTGAGCTACTCCAGGCTATCGCTAATTGAAATTTTCCCAACATAATATGTTTGTTCGTTGCGCCAATGGCGCTCTTGTAATCGAAGTAATTTACTTGTTAATATTACTCAAGCAGTATTTGGTCGTAGTTAATCAATAAGCGCGGGTCGATGAAAAATACTACAACAGAGATCTAGCATTTACAATCAACAAAATAATTAGTTAAAAACCCTACTAACTCCAGAAGTACAAGCTATTCTAGTTTCCTATTTGTATGGGTCAGGGCAATTACTTATCTTATCAGGAAGTAATTGTTGGTTTGTAAAGTAATTACTTAATTGACTGATGCAATATTCACTGTCTGTAAGCCCATTATTTTCGTATAACAAGATTTCGAAAACCTAAAATAAAATCAACTAAATGAGGTACGGAAAATTTAATTATTAACAAATATTGCTCATTTAAAAATTTTAGGTGAGAGAATTGTAATTTCTCGCTCTCATTTTTATTGTGCATAAAAGCCTTAATTTTTCTTTGTTTTGTTTTACCAAGATAGTACAAAATACTATATCTAATGGACTTCTAATGGTAACTTTAATTATAGTCTGGAATAATTGAAATGTCACTTTGACATTTAGCTATAAATAGTAGTCCTAATGTACCCTTTATATAAAAGGGGGTATATAGGGGGAAAATTAATTTTTAAAAAGTTTAGCAAAAGCAATGTTTATTTTTTATGCCATAGCTTTACAGCAATACATACTACAAATGTACAAGGTTTAAAGACTTAGTTATTTATATTCAAATAGAAAAGTACCGGACTAAAAAAAATTAAAGAGTACTCTTCAGCCTCCTAAAAGTCTAAATAGTACCAGCAAGGAGGGTAATAAGTACCACCTATATATATACATAACAATGCAGAAAGATTCACAAACATAACTCACAAGTATAAGTATCAGCATTTTCACAACCTGCACGTGCTATCTGCACCCTAGAAGCACACATTAAACATTGTATCATATCTTCTTTAAGATTTTCTTCGCATATGAAACAGTACCAATTTTGACCTTTCTCACTCTCATTCTGATTAAACTGAATAGACATTTTACTTTTTTTTTCTTTTGTGTTGCAGGGATAATTTGAGTTTGTTGTTTTTTACTTTTTTTTTTAGATTGCAGCATACACAAGAATTTTTTTTATAGGGACTGGAAGTTAAAATTTCAGATTTAAAAGATTTTTTTTTTCTGTTTATCATGTTTTTTTTTCTATTACTGGGATTGGAGAGATTGCAGTTACAGGGACGCATTTAGACTTTGGTTGTTGAAAAGGAATTAAGCAATATTAATGACCTACATCATCTCCAATATTTGTAAATTGAATAACTACTGCAGGGGAGGAAGGTAAATCATTCATGCCATATTTTAAAACATTATTAGTTGCATTCATAATGACAATCGGCTTTCTGAGCAGCTTCGTTGCTACTATCTCTAACTCGCCAACCTTTCAAAAATACTGTCAAATTTTGCATGTGGCATGTCAGCACACAATGTTGCTGCATCAAGGTCTGTATAATGTTCAATGTTTTTACAAATATAGTCCACAACTTGTTCTCTAAGTGAGTTGGCCAATGCCTTTTCTTGCATTTTTACTAGCAGGCGCTACATACATCTCCACTTGAATCTGTGTCAGTTAGCTAGAGATGTTCATTTAATGAAATGCAAATGCTTCTAAAAAAGCATCTGCCGTCAGGCTCTGTTGGGACAGCATTGTACGCTGAGATAGACAGTTCTAGGTGAGAATAATTTGAATTTATGGAAATTTGAGCAGTTGCACCGAACTGTGGCTCATTTGATAAAGTGAGTGGGGATGTTGCAACCATTGTTGAGGAGCCTCATGATGGATGCACTTAACAACTGATCATTTTGGGAATTTGAGGTTGAATTGGTGGATTCTACAGGAATATTTATAACTGAGCAAATGGAGGTTTCAAAATCACTTTCAGTGAATATTTGTCGATTGCATGGCCATATACCACATTTCAAAAAACCATTAGCAAAATTTGCGACACAAGCTGCTCTTGGTATGCTCTCCCTAAGATGGTTGCCACCTGAAATACAATAATTCCTCTTCCAGGATGATTAAAAAGCCACTTATCTGACGTGTACATAACAGCTTTGCAGGGGCTTAAAAAACGAGTCATCCAAAGGTTGAAGCTTATATGTAGTATTAGGGGGCAAGCTGAGCAAAATAACACAAGAGTTACCTCCAGCAGTGATGGCTTGCAACCTTTTGCTATGAGAGGTATGTCCATCCAAGATAAGAAGAACAGGATTTTCTTTTGATGGTTTTACACTCTTTATAAAATGATCCATCCATTTTGAAAAGCTATCTGCAGTCATCCAGCTACTTTCATTGCGTACAGCAATTGTTCCTGGAGGGACACCATCTAAAAGTTCACCCTTCATCCCTTTTCGCTTGTAGACAAGCATAGGTGAAATAGCATTTCCTGCCGCATTGGCACAAAATATTGCTGTGGTGGTAAAACCTTTTTTTGCACAGGTCAACTTCCTCACCTGATGCCTTCCTGTCAAGCTCACCACTTTTTGATGTTTTGTCTGGACAGTTGAGAGCGCTGCTTCATCGGTATTGAAGATCCTAAGAGCATCTAATTTATTTTCTGTAATGATGCTTTCCAGTTTGTCAAAAAATCTGTTAACTGCTATCTTGTTAAAACCGGTACTACATGCAAGAGATG
Source organism: Biomphalaria pfeifferi (assembly GCA_030265305.1). Classification (NCBI taxonomy): domain Eukaryota; kingdom Metazoa; phylum Mollusca; class Gastropoda; family Planorbidae; genus Biomphalaria; species Biomphalaria pfeifferi. The sequence continues at coordinate 1,153,155 of JASAOG010000086.1, forward strand.
TTGCTTCAGGTTGTCGCAAGCTCAGATTGTGACGTTTCTTAAAATCTCTAAACCAGTCTTTTCCTGCCATTCCTTCTGTTTTATTAAATCTATGAGACAAGCCATTTATTTCTGCTATTTGATATGCAAGACATATTATTTCTGGTCAAGCCAAACAGCATTCCTTCCAGTTGATTGATGTGACTGACAAGCTCATTCTCAAGCTCCGCTGGGAGAACTGTCATTCTACCTCTTTGTACTACGTTCCCATTCACACATTTATTTTTTTCCCTCTAAGTGTCTTTTCAGTTTTGGCTTAGAAATACCATAAAGTCTAGACACTTCATTGAGACCATATTTATTCCTCAATGCCTCTAAGGCTTTCCGAAGATCTTCCTAGGCACAAGTATTTTTTAAAAATGTAAATCTTTTTATAGTTAAGGGCTAGATTATGCTTAGTCAAAAATTAAGCTATAGCCCTAATCTCATTAAATCTAAATGTACTAGATTTAGCACTTAATCAACTTAGTAGTCTAGACTCTATTTTTACTCAATAGTTGTATAGAAAGTTATAGTTACATAGAATATGATTCTAGATCTAAATTATATATATATAGATCTCAAACTTATTATAAATCTAGATAGATCTATAGCAATTACTTGATTTAGATTCTAGCTCTAAAAACATAAACTTTGGGGCTAAATAGTACCGAATGTCGGATAATTAGTACTTCCGGTACTTTTTACCCTCCGGTCGCCGATACTATTTACCTCAAGGGGTCAGCCCACATAACGGTACATTGTATTAACATGCCTTAAAAACAACACTGCACGGAGACATTATTTCCTGAAGGAAAAGTTGGTTAACAATGCAATAGCTTTTGGAACATGATAGGTTGCCTTATTAGATAATTATACAAATTCAAACATGAGCAAAATCCGTTTCGCATAGGGCCTTGCAATATATAGGACCGGCCCTTACTGTGTGGATAGTCTCGATGGTCCCGGGTTCAAAACCTGCGTGTTGCCACCAGGACCAGTATATAATTATCTTCAAATCTGAAGGAGCCTCCGAAACATGTAAAATATCTTACAAATGTTTCTTACAATATCTTTGTGATATAATTCTATCAATCGAGTGAAATACATTAGTCCGATTTCATACACGAGAGGAAAGGTAACCCAGCGTCTCATGTAGAACAAACAAAAGAGCTGTAGATTCTACAGTTTTAAAACGTGCACACAATTATCATATAAAGTTAAGGCTTGATATTCCGACACTTCATAGTCCGACACGGTAATCCGACACACTCAGTAATTCGACACACTCTGTAATCCGACACACTCTGTAATCCGACACACTCAGTAATACGACGCGTAACCCACGTACAGCACCTTAATTAGACTTGAAAAGGACCTAAGCTATTTGAAATATGAAGCCCATTTCAGTGCTTAATATTTCTTGGGGACCATTAAGCTTGAGTTGCCTCTAGGTAGCTCCGGCCCTGCCGAAATAAATTCATGTGTAAACTGCATTTCGTAATTTTAATTTTTTTTTTTTTTTTTAGAACGCAGATTGGCTTTAATTTTTTTTTGCTCGTAATTTTGTTATGTGAAAGCAGAAATTTGTTTTGTAAGTTTTAAATCAATCTTTTTTCTTTTATTTCTGTTGTTTGGAAGTCTCAGAGAATTTCTTATCTCGTCATAAATAAACTTTTCTTAGCATATAATTGACGGTTGAATTCTTATCTTATGAGTTTAGCAAACATGCAGCAATCCGAAATTTTTGGTAATTCAGACGCTGTGGAAACATTAAGAGTTAACTGTACCTTTTCAAAGCATAGCTTGTCACAAATGAATTACCTGTTTTTATGTTTTACCGCGATGTAGGTAAATGACAACCTTGCGGGATTCTATGAATTTACAACTACTCTTAACGAAGCATTACATGATTACTGATTCGACATTATAAAAATTTTTCAACATATTATGCTGCCCGGATAAATTTTGCTGGTTAAGAGTAACCAAATCCATTTTTTTTGCGTAGAATATGTGGTTGTTTGATTTTACATACTCTGCGGTGTATTTCTTTTTCCAGTTAATCTTACCGGGGAAGTACCTATTTGATCCATAAATACAAAAGTAGATCTAGCAATCATGAAATGAATTTTCCACAACTCTTTTCAATATTTTTATTTGAAAGGAAAACGAAACATGCTCTCGAGGGCTATGAAGGTACTACTGTGAGACGTGCATACATGAGACTTCTGCAGCTTATCGTATGCTAATAAATGCTGAAAAAATTTCAATTAATAAAAATAATACCAAACAGGGCTTTAAAAGTGACATCAGTAAAGGTGAAGTTGAAAAACTGACAAGTGCTAGTAGTCTTAAATATCTCGAAGCTTGTGTATCATATGAGTGAACAAAACCTGAACTTCTGGCCCCTTATAGCTTATTCATCATCATTGGCCTCCTTCAGTCGTAAAACGACTATGGTTAATCTCGAACACTTTTTCATACAATTGTAGAGCCCTATTTTGGATAGACATTACCGTCCATATATATTGCATGTCAAGGTGGCTTTCACTTTGGTGGTAGAGGAGCTGGCCATTTTCCGTGTGGCACGCTTTTCTTTAATAGCAGAGGCCTATGTTTTCTCGCTTTCTATAGCCTTCTTGGTCAAGTCTCTCTCCAACTAGTGCGGTCTAAGGCTATGTCTTCCCAATGGTCAGTATCGATGTTCACTGATTTTAAATCCCTTTTTATTACATTAACGTAAAGGAGGTGGGGGCGACCAAATTTTCTTGAGCCAGACGCTTTAGCAAAACTCAAAACATAAGGAAAGACAAAAGCGTAGGACTTGACACCAAAAACATTAAGGTGCGCTCTTTGGTTATGGCCACATTCTTATATTCTTGCCAGTCGTGGACGCTGACTGCAGAACCAGAGAGAAGGATCCTAGCAATGGAATTGAGATGATATAGACGAATCCTAGGTATCACATTTAAAGACCGCATCACAAACGAAGAAATTAGAGACAGGGTTACTACAGCGATTGAACCCCCTGATGATCTGTTAACTATTGTAAAAAAAAAAAATCGCAATCTTAAACTCTATGGCCATATTACAATGTCTTTGGGCTCGCAAAGACCTTTCTTCAGGGAACAGTACCAGAAAAATGAAGAAAAGCAGACAGAGAACGCGATGGGAGTAATACATAAAAGAATGAATGGGCCTGCCATTGAAAGAGACGCTGTGCAAGTCAAAAGACAGAGAGAAATGGAGAAGGTCAACATTTCTTGTGTAATGCCCCAACGGTCAACAGCCTAAGGAATAGGTAAATGTGAAGGTAGGTGCTATGAATTAGAACTATCCTTCAACAAAGCGCTAAAGTTAATTTGCTGGTGATAATGACCTTTTAGCCCAACACCATGGAATCATATATTCTTTTTTTTTTAATACTGTTCAAATGTGACATTTTGCTTGTGACAGTTGTGAGGTGAACTTTTAATATCGCCTTCCCAGGTCCGTTGATGGAAGGGAAGATAACCCAGTCAGTGAAGTTTAATCGACCGTAGTTTGGGGGAAATTTCAGGGGAACATCTCCTAACGTTAATGTCAGGAGTTCTCCCCTCCCACTTTTTTTTTCTCTCTACATCTTTCATTCTCCCATCTCCAGCATCTTTTCTGAGATTTAAGTCTTTACTGCTACTCGCTCTGTCACCTAGCCTTTTAAAAGCTGTGACTAAGATCGACTACTCTTGATCGTTTTTGTATTTTTTTATGTGATGGAGAAGAAATCAGTGTAAGAGTTATCGGCCTGGAATGAACTATTTTATGACGATAACGTTTAACGACCCAGCATTGTCGAACTTGAGCTATATTTAAAAAAAACAACAAGTGTTGCAATGCAATTTGTTTTAAAAATAGATCTGATCACATTTTTTAAAAACATAGATGTATTTACATATGACAAACTTTAAACAAACAAACAAACAAAAAACATCAACATATTAAAACTTGAGCCGCAAGACGATTTCTCTAAAAAGTACCTTTATTTGGCAGCAGACGACTGAAGTCAGGGATCGAACACACTCCTGTGTGTGTACTTTCTATCAGTTTTACTAGAAACCTCGCGTAATTGTAACTATCATTTACTATTTAATCTTATTTGCTGTCAATGGAAATCTCTTTGACTATGTGGCTTAGTCTACTTTTATAACTTCCGACTTGGCGGGAAAAAATATGAATTATGACGTCATTCATTCATGTCATTTAAAAAAGAACTGTGAAATAGAATTAAACCGTAAATAAGTATTCTAGATCTCAAAGGTACCGATAAAAATCAAATGAGTACGTTTGTCAGTTAAACAAAACATATTTCTACATACTTAATTCTGAATCCTTCGTATCTCTACCAAGACAAAGAAATAATGTAGGGGAAGTAATAAGGCATTAAAATTTTACCTTTTTTTCCATTTCTTGAGCTTTCGAAAACCTTCTACTGTGGATGTATAAATTGAGGAGACTAGTATCTTTTTTAAAACAGCTTAGTTCATATGTTTGATGCTTGATACATCCATTCCAGTGGCGCTACAGCCATGGAGAGCTCTGTCCTGCTTCAGCACACCCTTTCATTCAGATCTCTCTTGAGCGTTTTGCCTACATGCCTGAAATATAAGTCGTTGCAGATCTACCTCTACATCGTCAATCCCTCCATGTTGCGGTCTACCTTTGAGTCGCCTGCCTTTTGATTTTTGTTAGTATATCCTTTTTGCTCCTTTGATGCTTGATATTGAATCTATTTCTGTGGGTTTGTTATTTTATTTAATCTTTTTTGGAGTCTCGTGTTTTATTATTAGCACAACACTTTCAAAAGGATTTTAATTTATTCCTTTAAAACTCTGATATCTCCGGATACCTTAGCTGTTGCCACCAAAACTAACAACCGACTCTCCATTTCTCAAGCAAAAGTCTGGTGCCCTCTAAAGGCACAAATTATTGAATTGTTTTTTTTTGTGACCACGATTTGAGAGTACTATTTCAACATTGGAGATTATGTACAATTGCGTATCAATATTTAAGTAATTTGGTGTTTCTGGTGTACAATATTTAAGTAGTTTGGTGTTTCTGGTGTACAATATTTAAGTAGTTTGGTGCTTCTGATGCACAGATCGTAGGAAGGGTTGATAATTATATATTTGTAATATTGTAAAGGGTAAATGCATTTTTTAAAACTTTCTCTTATTCATTAAACTTCTCAGCCCTTTCGTTTGTTTCCCAAATAAATTTTCTATTTTTAATTGGCAACAGTGATTTTTTTTCCATATGGCGTCCTTGACATTATTCAGTTTGTCTTTTTTTCCGAAATCTCTTCCAATCATCCTCTTTTTTTTTACCTTAATTTTTTCTTGAGGTTACCTTACATCACCCTCCACCCCCAACCCATACATTTATTTATATCGCGTTTGATTTTTTACGTATACTACGATATCACATTGCGTCAATTATGTGAATCACATCCCTAAACTAGATAAAGTAACAATAAGGGGATTATTATGTTTACTAATTTTCGTGAAAATCCTAAATATTTAGAAATTGTTAACTCATAATGACGCTGATAACAGATTCTCTCTTCTTAACTAGTAAGTCACCCAAGCTATGAATCTCAGTAGCATTAGTTTTAAGATTCATCCTAATTCATAATACAAACCTATTATTTATTGGTCATACCCTGTGCCGAGAATTCCTTTTTATTTTTGTTGTTTGAAATCGATCTTCCGCAATGCATGAGCGGGAAGAAGGCGTTTCACGCTGGATTACAGCCGACTTAACATCCCCACTCAGACCAATGTATCCCTGCCGTGTCTTTGAATTTGTGACCCATTCCCTTCCATTGGCCAACGGAAATTATTTTGTTGCGCTCGCCCTGTGAGCTCGTTACGGGATTGATTTTAATGGCAATGGGGCTAGTAGCCCTCGAAACTTGAGGCTGGCTGCTCTTTTTTTTTCTCCTTTAATCTCCCGCTCAATGTAAAGCTTGAAATAAAATTAGGAATGTCAAGGTCAAGACGAAATGTCTGGAACTTTTTTTCGTTTTTGCTGTCTAGCTTGTTGAAATTACTTTTGTTTTGTTTTGTTTTATTGAATAAAATTTTTTTTTTTTTTTTTGCACAGATGAGAACAGGTTCCTTGAAAGTAAATAGAAAGAAGTCAATAATCAGAAATGTTATTTGTATATCTATTCCTTTTTTTTTTTTTTCAAATACTTCAAGCGAGAACGTTCAGATAAAAGAGAAGAAAATAATTAGTCAGAATTAGGATTGAACCCTGGACATTCGTTTGATGCTCTATTAACTGAACTAACGAGACAAACTGCTGCGTTTTTTTAGCTTTTTTTAAATTTTTTATTCAGTTCCAACAGCAATAAACCTGTGCGATTAGAAATATTTTTAAAAAACTTAAATCAACTCACTCTGCGAAAACCAACTAGTAATGTTCAAATGGCAGACACTTGATTGGAATCCGCAAGGAAAAAGAAATTAGGCAGACCCAAACCAACCTGGAAGTGGTCAATCATCAGAGATGCTGAGGATACTGGAGTGAGCAGATGAAAACGCTGCTCAGAGTGCAGTGGAGAGACATCGTTGCGGGCCTTGGGGATCACAGGAATAAACAAATAATTAGACAGCATAAATTACTTTAAAGCCTCGACAGAAAAAAAAGTCTTTTTTTTAGAAATGTAAAATGTATTTCTTTTATAATTACAGATTCTTTAAAAGTCCGGAATGTTCGGACAGTATAGTAGGACAGTGTAAGGGCGAGGTCGTCTATGCCACTCAGATCTTCAAAATTCGTCAGCAGTACATCTGTGGAGAAAGGTTTGCTAGAAAAGGTTATCAATTTTTTTTTCAACAATTTTTGAGTGTGAAATATTTTGTGTCGAAATGTAAATTTCGGTGTCCATTTTATAAACTTTGTGTTTTAAGTGGGTACATTTATGGGAACTGCGAAGTCTGTAATATGATAATGAAAACCAAAAACTAAATGCTGACAATGTAGACTTTAAGGCTAATAGATTATTAATATAATAATTTGCCAAACAAAGAACTTCACATTCAACTTCTTCCTCAACAGACCGGTAGTTGTCAAGTACAACTAAGTTAAACTGTGCTAAACAGTTAAACATTACTGGTTTACATTTTTTAAATGCCGTTTATCACAATGACTTTAATCCTACCTGGTCCCCCAACATTCCCTGGGACCAAACGACTTGTGACTTTAAATAGAAAGACAAACGTCTTAGTTAGCGTCATTGCGACGTATAGTCTTGTTTTAGTAAGATAATTGAGCGAAAACATCATCAACATTTTAACAAAAATATCAACAACATCTAACAAAAAAAAATCAACAGCATCTTACAAAAACATCTACAATATCTAACAAAAACATCAACAACATCTAACAAAGACATCAACATCTAACAGCATCTAACAAAACATTTAACAAAAAAAGACATCAATAACAACTAACAACAACTTCAACAAGAACCACCAATAGCTATTATTACTGACAACAACACTATCTAGCAACAGTAAAAACAACACCCAGACAACAATATTGTTAGCAAAAACTATTAAAACTTCTAATAAAAACAAAGCCTTGTGACAATACAGCAACAATAAAAACAACAACAACTATCAAGAAAAACCCTGGTTTACAGGCTAAAACATAATAACCAATAGCCAAAAATGTTAGCTGTAAACGTTTATAATAATCTCAGACTCAGAATTTACTAACAACTTGACACTTTTTGTGCACGTCTTTGTAGAAATGAATGCATTGAAAGCGTGTGCCAGGAAAACTGACCGAAACTTGTCCAGCTGCCATAAGAAACGGAATGAAAGGTTGGATGAGGTGAACAACTTGCTGCAGACGTCGCCGGTGACTCACCCCTGGTGCAAGTAAGTATTTGCTGAATGGTATGGTTATACGACAGGACGCGGTCGTTAGAGAAAGAGATAAGGCCAAGAAGGAAGTATAACTGAACCCTGTCATGTGGGTTTAGTCGCTTAGGTAGGGTATGATATTATGGTCCCGTATCCCCAGCCTGAACAGAGTAACACAAGAACCTAAATGTAAAATACAAACATTGAATATCAGTTATTCAACTGAACATTTAGTGAATAACAACAGTTGTCAACAGGAACAATATTTAATTATACTTAATTGTAAGTTTCAAACATATTTACATATACATCAATATCATTGACGTTAGCATTTGATTAATAATTAGTCTAGTATCACACCAATAAGTTTCCGTAACACACCTTCACGCTCACACTCCCTCTCGGCGCCCAACAGAACCTCAACTCCCTACACCTCAACAACGATAGTTACTACACAACTCCAAGGGCGGAAAGACGACGCACTTTTCAATAGCCCGCAGCCTAACACCCTGAAACGAAAAGAAAACCTAGATCTAGCGATGCCGCTACAAGAAAGAACTTTTCAATAGCGACACCCGTACTGAAAGATCAACTTACTTAAAACTATGTACTTACTTACCCTTACAACGGGGAACCAGCAAACCAGCTACCCAGCTAGCAAACGAAGCTCTCTCTCTTGCGAGAACTAAGGATGACGTAAACAAACACCCACACAATATTCTAGACAACAAAACGCACTTACAAGAAACTACTTCCTATACGCTAAAACACCAATATTAAATGCAAAGAAAACTTCACGCGCGCACGAAAAACCCCAGTGGGGAAGCCTTACGACTAAGTCCATTACACTGGTGGGGATTAAAAAAAACAACAACCAACAAACAAACATGTCATTACAAAAATCCACACACCGTTCCACAAGGGGATTTTGTTTAATGATGGACACCTGCAAGGCTAATGTGGTATAGAGAAGAAATATGGGGGAGATTTCTTGGTGTGCTCGACTTTCGACTTCTCGACTTGGGTAGGAGACATCGGTAATAGGCATATATAAAATTACATCTGCTTGGATGGTTTCCAGACAAAAGTAAGTTCAGTAGGGCCCAGAGTTCCACGAGTCTTACAGTCCACTCTTAGGACAAGGACCAAGCATTTCATAGTGGAAAACTCTTGAATGTTTTAGAGGTAGAAGAAATGTCTGTGAAGAGTCTCAGATTTAGTGGTAGACAAAATGTCTGTGAAGAGTCTCAGATTTAGTGGTAGACAAAATGTCTGTGAAGAGTCTCAGATTTAGTGGTAGACAAAATGTCTGTGAAGAGTCTCAGATTTAGTGGTAGACAAAATATCTGTGAAGAGTCTCAGATTTAGTGGTAGACAAAATGTCTGTGAAGAGTCTCAGATTTAGTGGTAGACAAAATGTCTGTGAAGAGTCTCAGATTTAGTGGTAGACAAAATATCTGTGAAGAGTCTCAGATTTAGTGGTAGACAAAATGTCTGTGAAGAGTCTCAGATTTAGTGGTAGACAAAATGTCTGTGAAGAGTCTCAGATTTAGTGGTAGACAAAATATCTGTGAAGAGTCTCAGATTTAGTGGTAGACAAAATGTCTGTGAAATGTCTCAAGATTTAATGGCGAGGATTAGAGCGAAGGCCATTTTGATGTAAAAGAGAGAAGGAATACTAAAATCAATGGTCAGAAGTGGGTTTGTATGGGATGGCGTTTTAGAGCTGCCGTTTCGATTAAACCTAACAGATACTAGAATTTATGGACCAGAAAGGGGAGCGTTGAAATGTAAGCAAAATATTTTTAAAAATTCTCTCATACAAAATAATTCATTACGAGTATTTAATTGACTAATTGGTTCATTTATTTTTTATGTTTTGTTTCTTTCTGTCTTTTTGTTTTCTTTTGCACTCTCTTTTTTTTTATTTATCTTGCCCGTTCTCATTCTCTCGTTATCTTTTAAATTTCTCTCACTCTAATTTTCTCTTAATCCATATATTCTTCTTTCACTTTCTCTCGCTCTCTCTCTATCAGTTTCTTTCACTTTCTCTCTCAGTTTCTTTCACTTTCTCTCTCAGTTTCTTTCACTTTCTCTCTCTTTGTTTCTTTCACTTTCTCTCTCAGTTTCTTTCACTTTCTCTCTCAGTTTCTTTCACTTTCTCTCTCAGTTTCTTTCACTTTCTCTCTCAGTTTCTTTCACTTTCTCTCTCAGTTTCTTTCACTTTCTCTCTCAGTTTCTTTCACTTTCTCTCTCAGTTTCTTTCACTTTCTCTCTCAGTTTCTTTCCCTTTCTCTCTCAGTTTCTTTCACTTTCTCTCTCAGTTTCTTTCACTTTCTCTCTTAGTTTCTTTCCCTTTCTCTCTCTTTGTTTCTTTCACTTTCTCTCTCTTTGTTTCTTTCACTTTCTCTCTATCTGTATCTTGCACTTTCACTCTCTCTCTCTCTGTTCCATTTATTTTTCTCTCTTTGTTTCTTTCTTTCTCTCTGTTTCTCTCTTTCTCTTGCTGTTGCTTTTTATCTTTTCACAGATCTCTATACATTTTTATTTCCTTTAGTATCAATACTCTGGACTTAATTTTTTTTATACTTTGTTTCAGTTTCACCAATGACTACATCACCTGCGTCTACACTGTCATGGCGTTAGGCTGCGCTATCGAGGTGGCTGAGAAGTACATGGAAAACTTCAACTTTACCTCCCACTTCGTCGACGTCGTCAACGGCCACGGATGCTCTTTCAGCCACCCGATGGAAATTTTAAAGACCACAGCTTTACCGGACATCACCTCCCAGATTTACAGCCGGCATGGTAATTACCACAGTGAACGCTCTTCCCCTAGGTTGCGCAATTCGTCGACGTCTTCAGCCTCGGTCAGTCGGACCTTATTGTGCTTGTGTTGCCTTCTTGGTTTCGCCGCCATTTTGTTTGGCCAGCGGGACGAACTGTGGCTTCTTCCTGAAAGAAACATTATAACTTCCCCTGCTTCCTAAATGACGTCATAACTGTTGTTTGTTCAAGAACACACACTACCGCTTAAGTCATACTCTCGTCAAACAAAAAACAAAATGGACTACAGGTTTGAGACCTGACAGCCTCCAGTCATCGCTAGCCTCGAACCAGAGTGCTATAAACTCACCACATGAAAGATAAGACACTGGCATTTATTTATTCCCTAATAGAATGATGTGTTTTAAGCATGTTGTGTGCGATATGTGATATAATTACACATTACGTAGCCATTTTACTAGAAAAGGTTGCAGCTGAAAGACTTGATTTTAAAGTTAAACCCATTTTTGTGTTCACAGTCAGTGCGAAAGCTTGTCTGTACTTTTGTGCAGTGGCGTAGCTAGGGCGGGGATAGGAGGTAACAAAATTGAAAATCCCCGATTGACCCCACTTGAGTGGGGCCCCAAAATAAGTGTCCCAAATTTGTTTTTAATTAAATTTTACGCCATTATCTCATGTCATGATGTCGAATGTCAAAATGCAGGGACCCTTACATAGGTTAAATTCCCCCCCGCCCCCCCCCCGAAGCCCCCAAATCCCTGGCTACGTCACTGATTTTGTCTTCATTATTTAAACTAGTAAAAATAGTATATTGTACTTATGAGTAGAAAAAAAATTAGGTTATACCGAATAAATAAAACTGGGCCAATAACTAGTTGTTTATAATTTAAATTATAGCTCTGAAATTTAAAAACTTTTTTTTAACATGACAAACATGAGAATGAGTTCAAGTTTTAAAATAATACTAAGGCTTGTCTTTGAGTTCGACAGGGTGGCTTTCAAGTGAAACATTGATACTATTCAGAACTATAGAACACATTATATTGGTACAATATTTTACAGATCCTTTGTGTTGTCTTTAAAAAAAAAAGACAATAAGTAAATATTACTTCTATGTGATACACAGGGAATAGAAAACTTCAGTATATTGACTGGATAACTTCGGTGTATTGACTGGATAACTTCGGTGTATTGACTGGATAACTTCGGTGTATTGACTGGATAACTTCGGTGTATTGACTGGATAACTTCGGTGTATTGACTGGATAACTTCGGTGTATTGACTGGATAACTTCGGTGTATTGACTGGATAACTTCGGTGTATTGAATGTCTTGTATATATAAATAGCTAGTTAGATTGCAATCTTATTTAACAAGAATGGGAAAAATTGCTATGGAGATATGTTATTTCAAGTAATCCTTTGAATATAATGAATGTGAACTTAAAATGGGATGTGTACTTGAAATGTGTATTAGAAATGTATACATGCTATGTTAATGTCCCAATGTATTGTACATTACGTGTTAACATTCTTGTCTTCAGAGATATTATTTTATCAAAGTAAATCTTTGCTTTTCTTCACACAATATAGTTTGTATTCAAATACATTCTAATTCTCAGTACAACTCTCTGTACTTCTTATAGACAAATTAATATTTTAGAACAAAATATTTTAAAAACCATTTGTTCAGAAGTTATAAAAGGAGAGAACATGAAACAAACAAAATCAAACAATGGCAGTACATTCATTAGAGCCCCTTGGCAAATGTTGTTTTGTTGTTGTTTTGTTGTTGTTTCCTACACCAAAAAATTAAACATTTCTTTCAAATGTTATCAGCAGTTTGTACTTAGTGGATTTTCATTTCAGCCAATCGACCATCGATAAAAAAAATTTTATTTGATTGTGGCGAACTTTTTTTCCCCACGCCACTTCGTTAACGCAGAAAATGAAAGCAATGAAGAGATGTAGGGGCCACTAGGGGCCTACTCAAAAGTACCGCCAGGTCACAGCTTACAAATGATAAATGCAGAGAACAATATACTTATGATCTAAGGGATGCAACAAAGGAAAATCATTTCAATGAATAGTTATTGTAAGAGTTAGTTTTCTTGGAACATTCGTCTTATCCAGTGGTGCCCAACCCTATACGGCCTGCGGGCCATTTTAATTTCTGACACTCGTGTCGCTGGCCACATAAACGAAAGAAAAAAAAAAAGAGACTAAAACATTTAAATAGTTTAATCACAATCTCATGTATGCTGTAGATGTACTTACACCCATAAGTCATTATGTAACAATGGCTTCAGGCGTCTTGTAACTGAACGTTTTTCCACTAAATTAAGTTCTTGTAAACATTGGGACCATACCCAGCAATTGTTTTCGCATACGTGCAAGATTTGTGTAGTCAACACGGCGTAGAAATCTATTGTCTCTATTGCTCGAAATTTCTCAAGCAGGAGAGGTCTTGCTGTGTAAGTGAATCAGTACCAGTTGGTGCCACTCCTCAGAGGGAATAGAAATGTTTTCGAAATCTGGTGCTTTGTCATTTAGTTTTGAATTTGGATTTTCAACATCTTTCACTCATTTTGCAATTTTCTTGGCAGAAAAGCTGAAAGCTACAACTGTTGTTTTTTTCTGGACGATTCCATCACTGCCAGCAATCAACTTTTGTAGGCTTCATTTCTCATCTTAAAATGTGAGCAGCTCTGTAGCCTCTATTACAGCCGCGACTCATTTCTTAACTTCTTGGTCAATAGTTTCGCCAATCGCAAAATTCTACTCAACTTTTGACGTAACTTTCTGATCTTTTCTTAGCGGCTCAAGACAACAATGCTTCAATATTTTTGTAATGGTTTGTTTTGGAATGCATTTTATGTTATGTTACTTAAAAACATTAATGTACTGATCAAACAAATTGACATATTATGTTTCACAAAAAAAAAAGATCTGTCCACTTTTCCTGGAAGTTTCAGCTTCCAATTTAAAAGATGCGCTGTGTTATGCACATGAGATGTCAAGGACACGGCTAGCTCAAGACAGCCGTGGAACTATCCAAGACTCTAAAACAACTGTTAATTCTTATCGCAGAGAAAGCAACAACTTGTGTTCTTATAGAAAATAATAATTAACGTGACTACTACAAAAGACGAAAAATTCGAATGAAATCCATCAAATGAAAAGTGAATCCTAACATAGAAAATAAAATTTTCAACCTTTTTAATTTTTTTCTATTTCCTATCTTTTGTGCCGATGTTTTGGCGGGCCGGTCTGAACCACGTCGCGGGCCGGATCTGGCCCGCGGGCCGTAGTTTGGACATCACTGGTCTTATCTATTTAAGTAATCTTTCATTTCCAAAAAAAAAAAGTCTACAGTTACATGTTCAACGGAGTATTACTTTGTATATAAGTAAGGAGTGTATATAATTATCAACTGTTATTTATTGTAGGAATGAATCTGTGTTCCTAAATCTGGGGTCAGAGAGAAAAATAAAACCATCATTGAAAGCAATACACTTTCCATGATTTGGGGGGATTCAATGTCGATATTGTGTATATAATGAACACTTTAATAATGATTGCTGTCTATTGTATTGAATACAACATGCTTATTATTTAATTAAAACAATGTTAATAAGTTTTAAATCTTAATTTGAAATGTGTGTACTATGTTCTACTTTACAAGTGAAGGGTTTGTGTATTTACTTATTCCTGATTATTTACTTCCGAAGAGAATGGTCCTCATGCTAGTCATGAAGACAGGTAGATTGGTCTCTTTGATAGTAATGTGTGCAATGGATTCACATGAAGGAAATTCTGAACTAATGGACTGTCGTTTCAACATAAGAGAAAATGCATTAAATGGCTATTTCGCTTCTGATGTGTTCAAAGTTCTGAGTTCAATTTTATCTCACGAGTGACATTTTAAATCCTGTCAACGAATAACTCCAGTATACCCGTAAGGTTCTATTTGATACTAGCACTATTCAACTAGTTTTGAATGATTTGTCCACGCGAGAGTATGATAAAAGGGACGCAACAGTGGAAATTCTTCTCGCATAATAGTAATAGTAAGAGTTAGTTTTCATTAATCTGATATAAAAGGTAAGATTTGGAGCTTAATGTTGCCAAAATTACCGTAGGAGTAATACTTTTGTTCTAGTTTAGGTTGTTTGTTTTAATGTTTGTTACGGTCTGATAGTTACATGACGTTTCTCTTTAACTACGTTAACATGTTACATCTAGAGCTCATATTGAAGATGACCGAGCACATAGACAATTTGATAGACCCTAGATGACGGAAAGAGAGTTTAGAATTATATGCCATCTTGGCAACACTATAAAGCAAATATTTCGATGATACATTCCAGTAACCGTAACGAAGAACTGATCTGTACCGAAGATGATTGTAACTACTACCCATAACAGAAAAATAAATTTTTTGTTTTGTAGATTAATCAAAGTTTTTGTTTGGTTGGTTTCTGAAAAATAGGAAATAAAATATTCTTTAAAAATGTTCAATTTGGTATCTTGACCTTGCCTATTTCTGTTTCTTAATTGTCATTTGGTTTGCAAAAAATTATTATTATTAGGATATAAAATAAATCTTATTATTTTCTGGTGATGTGGCAGGTCTGCGGCAGTACCGCCCTCTGACAGGCAACGAAGATGTTCCTAGGAATGTTTAGGGCCTTGAAGGTGGCCGTGAGGTCAGTTGTTATTATCCCCTCGGTTGATATAACAATGGGGTATAATGTTATTTTGGACAATTTCCATAGACGCCTTATCTCCAAGCCTGGGTTCCCATATTTTCTTTGTTTTTCTATCTCAGTTTTTCTTAAATTATGAGACAGTGGTTCGGTGATATCGATAATGGTAGCGGTTTTTTTCTTTTTTATCGATGAACAGCAGATCTGGGCGATTGAAATCTACTGTTTTGTCGGTCAGAATAGGCCTATACCAGTACAGCAGATGTTCAGTAGACTCGAGAACCTCTTGTGGAGAGTATTTATAATAAGGGGGAGTGTCCTTACCGATCAATATGTACGTCAAAGCCAGGTGTTGGTGCATTAACTTTGCAACTTGGTTATGGCGACCTATGTAGGCTGATTCTGATAGGGCTGGACATCCTGCCATAATGTGTTCAATCGACTCGCCCACATTTCCACATTTTCGGCATTTGTCGACAACGAGTTTCAGGATATGCTTCTTGTAATTTTTGTCCTGATTACTCTGTCCTGTATTGCTGTAACAAAGCCTTCTGTTTCAGGGTAGAGATGACCTGCTTTGAGCCATGTTAAGGAAGCAGCCTTGTCGATGTTGTCCCCATGTAATGAAGCCGGAAAATTTCCGTGGAGTGTTTTTTCTTCCCATTGGCGAATCTCATGCCCTACGTCGTCCAAACCGACATTGACATCAGCATTGTGTAGGTTCAGAGGGGTTGCTTCGGAGTCATATTTGCGTAGAAAGGAAACTAATTTGTTGCTGGAGGCGAGCAGTTTTGATCGTATTTTTAAAACTTGCATCTTACACAATTTGAAGATGTTCTGCAATCCACGACCCCCATCCTTCCTGGGCAGGTATATCCTTATGGTGGAGGACTTGGGGTGTAGGCATCGAAACTTCGTTAGTAATTTTCTAGTGTCTAGGTCGGAGTCAGTCCATTTGATCACACCGAACGTGTAAAGGAGCACCAGGACGGCCCAGTTGTTTATTGCAGTGATGAGATTTCTGCCAGACAGTTTGGTGTTGAGGATTTTATTAACTCTTTGCTTATATTGACCAAGTCCTCTTTTAATTTCTTATGGTTTATCTTGGCATTCTGGTTTATTCCAAGATATTTATAAAGAGAGGCAGAGTTCAATTCCTCGATGCCTTCAAATTCAATGATGGTGTTCATTGCCTTGCCCTTTTTAATGCTTATAATGCCAAACTTATCCAGGCCAAAAGACATACAGATATCGTCACTAAAGTATTTTACCGTTTTGATTAAGGTGTGTAAATTTTTCTCGGTTTCTGCATATAGCTTTAGATCATCCATGTATAATAAGTGGGACACACATTTAGTACATTTAGTGTCAACCCTAAAACCGTTTGTAGAGTCTTGGAGTAATGTAGATAGAGGATTAATCGCTAGACAGAACCAGAGTGGAGATAGTGAGTCACTCAGGTATATACCTCTTCTTATGTGCACAGAACCTAGTTTATCACGATTAAGGTGCAGATTTATCTTCCAATACTTCTTCTTATTATTATTGTTATTATTATGAGAAAAACGAATTCATATTCATTCTCTGGCACTGCCAGGGTCGAGCTTCGTTAGAAACAGAATTCATTGCATTCCTTTTTTTTTAAATCAATAAACAGCAGATCAGGGTGATTAAAATCTACATTGTTGTCAGTCTAACTAGTCCTATCCCGGTATAACAAGTGATCGGTTGACTCAAGAACCACTTGTGGCGTGAATTCATAATATATTATTATCGCATATTGTAATTTAATGTGATGCCTATGCCAGGTGTGTGTGTGTGTGTGTATTAATTTTGTAACTTTGCCATGGCGACCTAGGTTTAGCTAATGCTGACAATAATATTTTTATTGAATTTTGTTGAGTCTCTGCCTGGCACGGATGTATCAGTCTTAAACTGATTACGGATTTAAAAATCCCAACCAATATTATGCGCTCTTTTTCAGATCGTCAAATTTGGGATTATCTCACAGGTCATTTCTATCTCTCTGGTCAGTCTTCCTTCATTATCAGTACGAGATTCCCGAGATAGTCAGGTTTCTGGAAATAGTTCAGTTACTGCTCTTTAATCAAAATGCTCACTGTTCTGTTAAGCCCAGCTAAGCGATCCACTACCGCGAATTTTTTCTATTAGCATTGGAAGAAAACTGCCTTCTTCTGTTACGTCATACGAGGGAAAGACAAATCGTCTCTTTGTATTGCTATTAGTTTGCTAGAGTTGCAGTTCGCTTAAGAAATACAAAATCGTAAGTATTGGATACATCACGCGCTGTACCTCAATTATTTGTTTTGACATTCATCTCCGTAGAACGTCTTCTTATTTCTATTGTCTATGGGCTTTATAAATTGATTCAAAACTTATCGATTTACTTCCCATGTTATTGTATTAGTTCAACATAAGTCTGCAATCTAGTTTTTTTTTTTTTTTTGGTTGTTTTATTCTCACACCGTTCTACATCGGGGCCATTTTATAGCAGATACTTGCACGGCTGATGTGGTACAGAGAAGGAATGCGTGGGAGTTTCCCTGGTGTGCTCGGCATTCGGCATCGCATCTAACCCGAGGTCTGGGATACCAGTCGAGTTATCGATCTGTAACATCAACATCTGCTTGAATCCCTTCTTTAAAGAACAGTTGTCCCGATAAATGGAAGGAAGCCAGAAGTCTTCATAGGACAATTACAAAGTCGAGAAAGATTATTAGAGAATTTTGATAACAATAAAATTAAAATAATCTCAACAAAATTTTAAAAGTGCTTTAAGTTAATTTCATTGCCATGTTTGTGATATAATTTGATAGACGAATGCTATCAACTAAAAATTTATGGGTTGACTGACTGTTTTAAATTCTGTTTAATCCTAATTCAAATGCCCACTTTACTTTATAATTTACTTTCTTAAAAAAGACAAATTGCTTTTCCATGGCGCCCTTACCATGCTTCTATAGCGTGTTTAGTGTGTCCAAGCTTTTTCTTTGGTGGGGACATAGGGGAAGGGGAGAGCAGTAGTTTTGTTAGTAGCTATTACAGATTTAAACAGTTCTAATTAACATGACATACTAGTAAGTAAAGAAACTAGACAAAGGTTTGTCTATTATCCTGTAATGTAAGTCTTGTAACCTGATAACGTCATCTAAGATCACGTGTTTATCTAAATTCATCTATACATTTTTTTCCTGAGGAATAAAAACACACAATGACTGAACGAGCTGATTCAATAGAGCTTCAAACTGACTAAGAATTATTGATTACAAAGTTATGATTGTGTATTGATATATTTTGTATGTGTTTTTTAGAAATGTTTTGTGTGATAAGAGTCTCGTGTTTGATCTGGAGCTATGGGATAACTCTTTTTCATTGAGTAGTAAGAGTTCCTGTTGGGTACATTTTTCGAATTTCCACGACCCCAAAAAGATATTCTGCATTAGAGTTTCCAATTACAGACATTTTTATATGTATTTCCTGCCCAGCGACACTTGCCTGGATGACCAAATCAGAGCATGTTGTCCAGTGACACTTATATAGATGACCTTATCAGAGATCGATGTCCAGTGACACTTGTGTAGATGATAGTATCAGAGATCGATGTCCAGTGACACTAGTGTAGTTGACCTTATGACAGATCGTTGTCTTGTGGAACATGTGTAAATGACCTTATCAGAGATCAATGTCCAGTGACACTTGATATAGATGACCTTATCAGACACCGATCTTCAGTGACACTTGTCTGGTCGAACGTATCTGTGCTCCTTGTCTCACGTGTGAACGAATTAAATGTTCATTATTCACTACAAAGTATCTGTAGCTAAGTGTCAGACTTCAGCCTCTGATGAGCAACAAATAAAGTCTAGCAAGGGTTTTCTTTACTTTCGTTTGAATTAAATGGTAAACATGAACTTATGTGTGGGACAACACTGTGATCATTTAACCTTATGTACTCTGTACATATATTTAATTGAAGTATCTTGGCATGGTTTCTCCATAATGACATGAGTATATGCCGTGACAGTCTGTTGTCATAATAATTATGCCTATCGTTAGAAATTGTATACTTTGTTTTAATATAACGAATGTATTATGATGATTAAATACAGTTATGTAAATTAAACCCCATACGTTGAATGTGACTATTATACAAGTGATATGTCATAAACAAATTGGATGTGAACCAAAGTGAATGATCAACGTGATCATGTTTTGTGTTCGTTCGAATGTATCTTGACGTGAAATGAACGGAAGAAATAAATAAAGATAGTGTGATTAATCTCCCTTTTGTTTTGAGTTATTTTTCTTACATGAAGATCTAAATTTAGTTGATTGATTTTTATTCTTTTTTTTTGTTGTTTGTTTTTTTAATTATACCATAAAAAAAGGAAACACTTGTTTAAAAATTATTAAGGAGTAAGGTTGCTTGGACAGAAAAATATAACGGTGCGGATCTTAAAGAAAAGGTGGAGATGGATTGGTCACACCCTTGGAAAAGGTATCAACTGCAAAGCTAGTCCGCCCTTAGAGTGGAACCGGACGTGGCGGAAGACCAAAAAAAAACAAAAAACGTGGCGACGCTTTACACTAGAGGAAGCCGAGAGGACAGGAAAGAGCTGGAAAGCCATTAAAAACTAGCAAGAGACCATGGAGAGTGGCATGTTTTTACTGAGACCCTATGTTCCATGAGGAACGCGAAGGAAATATGATGATAAAAGTTGGTTGTCTTCGAGAGGTATCTGAGCGTGATTTCTGGCCTTGACGAGGAGAAAGAAACTTTTATTTTGAGATCTTTACAACACCTTACATCTGAAGTTAAAAAGGATTAGTGTTTGATGCCAGATTGGTCTCTGCATTTCGAAATATTGTAAAAACGAAAAGAAATGCAATTTCTTTGGCTGAGTGATTAAATAACAAATCAATAAATCTTTTTTTTTTACAAGTCTTTTAATCCTTCAAAATATAACTTGTTATTCTGCACAATAAAGTTTATTAAAAAATAAGTTTTGCCACAACTCTATTCTTTCATATAGTATACTCTGAAAGGGTAAGGGTTAAGGTTATTCCCATTAGGTCACGGGTTTCTATACTAGAGTTGCATATATAATGCCAGTATAGCACAGTGTCTTCAGTCGTAAGGCATTCACTTGGTCATGTGTGATAATAGAACAGCCCAGTGCTATCATAAAATCATTAGTCATTATATAAATTGTGTCTACGTCACTCTGACAGCGTTATTCAGTGTGAGAAATCTTGATTTGCGGTTCTCAGTCTTTTAAACTAGCCTCAATGTTTTGATAAAACTTAGTAATAGTTTCAGCCATACTCTATATCAGAGCTGAAAAGTAGTCTTGAATGGATATACACGAGTCCATTTTTTGTACCACTGTGACAGACGCTGTCGTAATAGATAAGACAGTAGTTTTTAAACAGACCTAATCAGAGGCGGCCTCAGGGGGTGGAAACGGGGCAACCGCTTCAGGCTCCGCGGTGAATGGGCCCAGTGGTAGCAGAAAATAATATCTAGGTTGTTGATTTTTTCATACGAAAAGTTTCTGAATTAATAGTTCGGTTAGGTTAAAGGTCAGTAAATCAATATAAGAAGTTTGGGGACTGAGTTTTAGACGTACAACAAAATACTATATAGTGCGTCAGGTAGTCAAACGGCCAACAGTACCTACGAAGGGTGTTTTTTTGAAACAATATAAGTTCTACAGCATTAGAGATAAACGAGTCGCTACCGTGACGAAGTAGGGTATATAGAGTCTAAGCTGATTGTCAATGATTGTCAAGCTGATTGTATGACGCTCTCCCAGGGCCCCGCGTACTGCTAAGGCCGTCTCAGTCCAAACATATTAACAAAAACTATCCTTACTAATTTGTATGACGGATTCATTATTTTAATTTAATTTTTTCAAGAGCAGTTAACGAAAACAGAACCAACACCTTATTACTCGGAGCGGCTGATAGTTCAATAAAATAATAATAATGTGCTCTATTAACTTCTTATCTCATGAGTTGTTGGGAAATAAAATCAAATTGCATATAAGTAACCTTGCCAGAGCAACTAAAACCAAGGGAGGTTTGGGCCACGAGGCCTTCATCAGCTACAAAACAAATAAAAAAAGACAAACAATTAACACAAAATAGGCCTATATTAATCTGTCCAATGGAGCCTGAGAGAGAGGGAGAGACAGAGAGAGAGAGAGAGAGAGAGAGAGAGAGAGTTCATATATAGATCTAAATGTTTGTTTTCATTTCATGTTACACTAGATTGAAATAGAAATAGAATGGTTAGCTTCATTAAGCTTAATCATGCTAGAAATTACGCTAGACCGTGGTTTGGGATGACACTATCAAAAAGCTCTTCACCATATCGAAATATCAGTTCAATGTTATATATTTAAAGAGACAGTCAGGCGGTCAGATTGTAATTGCAAAGAAATCAACATGAATGCCACAACGAATACGCGATGACTTCTTTCAGAAATCTGTACAACGCTCTAGTCTCACTCTTTGTATAGGTCGGAGACATGGTCTATAGAAATATTTATCGATTCGGTCGATCACAAAAACAAAAATAAAGCAGTGTCACTAAAAATGTTGACATATCAATGTCATCAATAGTCAGACTCGGTGTGACAAAATGATTAATTCGTTACGTAACGCTGAGAAAAAAAAAATCTTTAAGTAAGCTGGGCAGGAAGCCTGCGCTTCCAATGCTGGGTTACTCGGGCTTCTGGATCCGTAGTAGAAGATGACAACTCTAACTATACATGCCCTGGAGCCAAGGCTAGATTTAAGACAGTGAAGACATTGCGACTGATAAGAGCCTCATCCTTCAAAGGTAGAGGGGATTCAACAATTCAAAATGTACTATTTCTTTTTCAACATAGTATTGGTATCGGTCGTTGGTTTGTAGCTCCACCAAAAACATCCTCTCCCATTTCCTCGTCGTTACCATGGAAACACACACATACACTCCATTACACTTAGATTTTAATTATTTATTTTAAAAAAAGTAAAGTGAGGCTGTATATACTTCTAAATGTTATTAACTGCTTTTTATAAAAAAAAAAAAACAATCATCTAAAATCGGCCAGAACGTGTTCTGTCGGTCATTACATCTGACCACTAAACGTACTCTCATGACACTATCGGATAAAGCTGCGTCAACGTTCGCTACAAGTACAACAATCATAGAGCTGAGTCTATTGAATAATCAAGTCTTAACTTACTTACATTAAGATTATTATTTTTTTGTTTAAATTTGAAATTCGTCAATAACAAACTTTCTATTTTAAAAACATTTCAGTTAGTTTTAGTTATAAGAAGTTATAAGTTATAGTTGTTACAGTTTTACTTTAGCTATAATTATGGTCACATAAAATTGTATTGTGGAACGAGTATTTCCATTAAGTATACATTTAAATAAATGGTCTTTTTGTATTAGATTCGCTTTGTACATTAGGCTAGGTCAACATAAACCTTTAATAGAACACGAACTTTAAACCTCTTTCTTTCTCTCTCTCTCTCTCTCTCGCACACGAACATACATTCACACACACACATACACAAATGGGCCACGAAACAAAATATCGATTCATTCATTAAATTCTCCGGACGCAGTTTGTTCAAGATCAAAACTTGAAAAGTAGAACAGACTTAGCCAACTCAAAGTCCTATCACTATTTACTTGTTATTCATACAGGGGTGTGGCTTTTGAGTGTGTGTATAACGCGTTCTCTTTACGCTGTATTTGTACTGCGCCAATTAGAAATAAAAAGATTTTGAAAGCAAACAAAATATTGTTTCTAACCAAGCAAAAAGAATTATTTAATTTGATATGTTTTATATTAAATATTGTCTACTAACTCACAACAAAAGTTAACTATTTAGTTCACGCTAGCTAGTGTATCTGTCTACTGTATTATTATGCTAGCGGTCTATTTTGCTACAGTATATTGTGCTAGCCTGGATATCAGACTACTGTAATATTTTGCTAGCTGCAATATTGCGTTAGCCGGTTAGATTGCTTCTTGTGAACTGTACATACCAATCTAGGTATATACAAGATATAATAAATGTATGGCTGTCTTACAATGCAGATTGGCTAGGAATGCCCTTCTGCATGCATAAAATATCTTCAATTTAGACCATTGAATTTCACTGAAAGATGCCTTTTAAATAAGGATCTGACTGCAAAGACTGCACTTTGTTAGAGGGGAAACACAAGACATTCACGGTTTAACAAAGGATGATGGACATGTTCTTTTCTTAGATCCTAAGTCTGAGTTTTTTCTTTGAAGAACTGAATCGACTCCTTCATTGGAGCTCTTTTACTTGTCATGAACAATAAGCACTATTAATACTTGAAGCTCGGGAACGGTTAAGAGCTCGGCTTCCAAACCGGGGGTCCCGGGTTTGTAATCCTGGCGAATACTAGATCTCAAGAGTTCTAAATCAGAAGTCTAGATCTAGATCTAGTTGTAGGTGTCTATATGACAAATCATACAAATGAATAATAATACATTTACACATAGCAAGCACTGGCACATTCAATAGCATGGTCGGTACATCGGGCTGACGGTGTCAAAGTACTATTGGGAAATCCGGCTTGAGCAAATTATATTTAATTTAATTTCTTTTTGAATATTTTATTTTTATTATAAGGTGTATAATGGAGGTGTTGTTGTTGTTGTTGTTGTTGTTTTAAAATACATTTTGAAATATTTTTCTTCTTGTTTCGAAATGTACCTTTAAATGTGCCTATTAAATAAAGATTTTAAAATGTTTATTGCCTTTAATTTTATGAGAACTTTGTTTTGTTATGAAACATACGATTTACAAGGGTGGGTGATTATAGAATTCTCATTATTGAAGAGCGTGTAATGAGAATAGATCAATGACCAACTGCTCTTGAAATGTCTAATATATCTGATAATCTGGTGTTCATTTGTCTGGTGGAATATATTGGAATATTTTCTAAGTCTAGGTCTGTTCCATCGAATCGTCTTTTCAAACTGTTCCTCATTCGAGATCTTGTCTGGCTAACGATCATAAGAATTTTCCTGAGATGGGTATTGATAAATACATAGATTTTTAATATTGTTACCTTCCATCAGATGAAGAACACCTTGGGATCCAGGGAGATAAGCACCTCCACCAAGATCATGCCATTATTAAGGTAATACTACTTTATTGAGTATAGACCTGGCAAAAACCACCATGAATTAATCATATTAAATACAATGTTCTATAATTAGAAAATGTTTCAATTAAAGACTAAATACTTTTTAAAAATCAATATTTTCTTTATAAATGTAAGTACACCACATCTGGCTTTAAGGCACAGTCTGGAGCTATAGGCATTTCATAAGAATTTTGAATACTCAGAGTAGATAATACATTCCTTTAACCAGGATTTCTTTTTATGGGAGGGTGAATTTGAGTGGGGTAATAAAATGTTCAATTTAAAATAAACAAAACTATTATTCATTAGTTATAAAGAGCAAAACAATCACTGTTACGAAACAGTCGTCAGCTATATAAAAGATGAATGTCATTTTAACAAGTTTTTTTTTTAATATTGTGCATGTGATTGCAACAAACAGGCCCTAGACTACGACCCACAGAAGAAGAGAAAGGCCGGAAGACCAAAGAAAACATGGAGAAGACCAGTATACGTAGAGGCAAAGATGACAGGATGGAGATGGACCCAGCTGAGGGAAATTGCCCAGAACAGAGTCAGACGTCGAAGTGCTGTTGCGGCCCTATACTTCACTGGGAGTCAAAAGGATTAAATCAAAGCACTAGTTTGAAATCAAAAGACTACCGCTACCTAACCATTACGTGATAAGGCGACCATTGACTGTACTTCGAGTAGAGAATGTTCTTTTATCCATTACTGATAAAGATTTTTTGAATAGATCTTTTTATACCGCTACCAGCTTATATCACTTTGTATAAGTAAACTGGCCACTCTTCAAAGGAAAAGATAGGGGAGATAATTTTTTTTTAATTCCGCAGTTGTTGTTTTTTAAATTTATCCCCCCTTTTTTAGGCATTTTTATGTATTTATTTCCTATGTGACTGCTTCAATAATTATTATCTCCCTCTCCCTCTTTCTCTCTCTCTCTCATTATTTTACTATAAAGCATAACTCTTTTTGTTTAATTATCTATATTCCATTCTCACATTCTCTAGAGCAGCGGTTCTCAACCTTTTTGTTGCCGCGTTCCCCTAAAACGATTCCCCACTAGACAGCGACCCCCAACCGTATTTTTTCTTTTTCGTTCATAGGCCTCAGTCAATGAACATTTGCTGATGTTCTAAAATTGTTTTCGTTAGGTCTCTATCTGATTTGTTTGATGTAGTGTCAGTGGTAGAAATGGAACACGGGAAAAGCTTTATGTCATTGTCATGGGTGCCAAATAAATGTCTTTTAGAATTAAATTGCTAACAAAAAGTTCATTTTATGACTTGTATTTATTAATTTTTTTATTGAGTATTCACCATCTTCATGTGCACAGACTTGTGTGACCATTTGAAAAGTATGACGAAACATGGAGGATGATATTAAATAAGGTCAACTACATTGTCACACATTTGTAAATACGCCAACGTTGGTTGGATTCTTGCGGGAGTCTTTGTAAGAGCACAATGAATTTCATCTTCAGCATCAAGTCATTTTCTTTATTTAGACTTGATAACTAACAGGCTGGAAAACCCTGCTTCTCAAAAATATGTGCCTACTGTTAGAAATGTATAAAGAAGGCGCAACACAATATCAAAATGGGATATAACTGCAAAAACGTGATTCAGAATTGTGTAACTGACATTGAAAAACAAACATTTTTATCTGCATCGATTTTGATGAGCACAATAAACTCTTTCTGTCTCCGGAACATCTTCAACTTTGACTTCTAGAAAGTGTAAACATGATGTCTTCTAGATATGGAAGTTTGGTGAAATTTCACTCGCACGATAGTGCTAATGTTCTATGACAGAAATTACCATTGTAGTCGGTCTGTCAGATTCAATGCCTCTTTTTCCTCACAGAAAGCAGATAAAGTTGGCAAGATATAAGCTTTATTTTCATCCAGTTTTCATCCCAAAGTTGAAGTTTCACTTGGACGAACGGATCTTTTCAGACAAATCGAGGCATAATGCATTTTATAATTCCATTGAAAAATTTAATTATTCAAGGTGACAAAGATGTCCACCAGACCAGGTACCAGGTCGGCTATTTTCTGTGTTTTTTTTCTAAAAAAAAAAACTTCTTCAAGAAAATTAAAAAAAAAAAAACTTCTTCAAGAAAATTAAAAAAAAAAAAAACTTTTTAGAACCTTGGCTCTCGACAACCAAGTGACATCAGTGTGAAATAGCAGAACACGTTGAAGCCATCAAACTCGGTACAAAGAAGTAACTATCAATGAAAAAAGACATGTCTACCCTCAAACAGTGATGTTACACTCACTAACTTTAATAGCCATCTTTATCGTCTAGAAATATATCCTTCTTAATTATGTCACCCTAATTATTTATTTAAAAATTTGTTTGACGGTGGTTTCATTTGTAGAGATAAAAGCAATCCGGGTAATGTCCTTTTGTTTTATCAAATGAAAATGTATACCGCCTATGGTATCAACTATGCTTGTTAAAAAAAAAAAAAATTCAGATGATAAATAAATAAAAAGTTTTTAAAACCCACATTTCCGATGGTCTTAGGCGACCCCTGACAAATGGTAATTCGACCCCGAAAGGGGTCGCTACCCACAGATTAAGAATCCCTATTTACTTATGCGATCTCTGTCTCTCTTAATCTTTATATCTTTATATTTAAGATTTCTATTTATTTTTCCTAGTATATACTTTCCTTTCTCTCTCTCACTCTATTTATAACTCCCTCTATCTCTATTTACTTTTAATCATTTTCTCATTTGATAGACATTGTTTTCAAAGTCTGTATACACCTATTAGTCATGAAAGCTGACTTCCTTTTCTAATTTGCGAATAGTTTCACACGTTCAGTTGAAAAAAAAAGGTTATTCCAATTATCTACCCCTGACGTTCACAACATATCTATAAAAAGGCCACGTTTATCGCTAATCTTTGTCTCTCTCTCTCTGTCCTGTTCTTTGTCTCTCTGCCTTCCCCCCCCTCTCTCTCTCTCTTTCTGGCACACTTTCCTATTGCTATTCTAAAAGTGACAGCATACAAACTTTCTTTGATACAAAATTGCACCAACCGACGGCTCCTGGCATTACAAGTCCATTTATTCCTTGTTCAGTCCTCGTGTTCCTTTAGCGGTTGGTGACACACTCGAACACAACTGGCGGAAAATGGAAATCAAATAGCATAACGCCTGGAGTGTTCCTCAAGTGCAGGCCGAAATAATGTCAACACAAGGAACATGAAATTAGTGAGGGGGAATACTCTTAATGAACACCGTTATAATGAATTCGTTAGGAGACTTAGCCCTGAGTTGACGTAAGCACTGATGTTATTCATATTTAGTTTTGTTTCGTAGTTACATATTTCATGCTTTTGATTGTGGTTTGTGTAAAATTACTTTCAGGAAAAAGGTAAATATTTCATGATTGTAATGATTTTATCTATCTATCTATCTATCTATCTATCTATCTATCTGTCTGTCTGTCTGTCTGTCTGTCTGTCTGTCTGTCTGTCTGTCTGTCTGGTCTGTCTGTCTGTCTGGTCTGTCTGGTCTGTCTGGTCTGTCTGTCTGTCTGGTCTGTCTGTCTGGTCTGTCTGTCTGGTCTGTCTGTCTGGTCTGTCTGTCTGTCTGGTCTGTCTGTCTGGTCTGTCTGTCTGGTCTGTCTGTCTGGTCTGTCTGTCTGGTCTGTCTGTCTGGTCTGTCTGTCTGGTCTGTCTGTCTGGTCTGTCTGTCTGGTCTGTCTGTCTGGTCTGTCTGTCTGTCTGTCTGGTCTGTCTGGTCTGTCTGGTCTGTCTGTCTGTCTGGTCTGTCTGTCTGGTCTGTCTGTCTGGTCTGTCTGTCTGTCTGGTCTGTCTGTCTGGTCTGTCTGTCTGGTCTGTCTGTCTGGTCTGTCTGGTCTGTCTGTCTGGTCTGTCTGTCTGTCTGTCTATCTATCTAGCCCTACAAATCTATATCAATTATTATATCTACCTCTCTCTCTCTCTCTCTCTGTATATATATATAGATAGATAGATAGATATATGTGTGTGTGTGTCCGCTCTCTCACACACACACTCTCTCCTATTTTGCTATTTTGTAGTTCTAAATAATTCTAGCACCTCTATAATAAATAAAAGACCTATATATATATATATATAAGAGTGTTTCGTGATTTTATAATAATCAAGATAAGCTTCAGATTTCCTCTTGTTAGCAGTTTTTCTCCGATTATCTCATCCACATTTCTACCCTACATTTGCCTCCCTTATAAGTAGGTTGACTTTATCGCAGACTTACAATGGTCACGACCCCTCGGAAATTATTGCCAAGTCCTTATCATTATTCTTTTTCCTTAAACAGTTTCTGCGTTTGACATGCAAACTGATCATAACTGCAAACAAATGCATTAGTCTTTATATATTATCAGAATGTACAGACACAAACAAAATTATATGGCAGAAAAATATATGTTGTTTTTTTTTGTGACGGTATGTGCCGGTACGACGTACCGGCACCTTTTTGAAAATAATATTACTTTTCTTGTATTTTTAGTAGTTTAAAGTTAGGTAATCAACTACTGAGTACCGGCACCTATTTTTTTTTTTTTACAAAAAAAAGCACTGTATATATATATATCATGGGCGTAGCCAAGATTTTTTTTCGGGGGGGGGGAGATTATATATATATAATATATGTATATAATATATATATATGTATATGTGTGTGTGTGTGTGTGTGTGTGTGTGTATACACACATAATTAATCTTTATTACATTCTGACCTTTTCGGAAGACGTTTATTGTTTATTATAGACTCCCCGCCCTTGCTAGCAAGGAAGTCTGGGGGAGCTCGCAGCGCTCTCCAGCACTATTTCTGGTATTGAAAGCCAACAAAATGCATATTCTGAGGTATCTACAGTACATTATCTTGCTATTAAAAAGTTTTATTTCAAAAACCTAATGTATTATTCTTACTGACGTTCGGCGCATTTTCCGGCAAGCTGTTTCCGCAACTCTTATTTTGCGTAATTCATTTTGTCGGAGAACATGTCTCGCAAAACCTCATGCGACCCTCTGTCACAACCTTACTAAGGATTCGACTTCCAGTTCGGCATATGATTTCTTTTATTTAGACCCGATCTCTATAACTGACTCCTAAAATCTGTCTTAGCCATCTGTGTTGAGCCACATTTAGTGTTTTCCAATTTCGGCAGAAGACTATTCACACTTTATTAATGGAGCCCAAGCCACTGGTAGAAATTTCTAACCTTTCTAGACTACGCTCTTGGAATTACATGCCTGTATTGCGCTTTAGATTTTATATCGAAAAGGAAAGTTTTTTCGTCAAATCATCTGTTGAGGGGTTTTAAACTAAAAAATCTCTGGATTTTTTTTTTAATTCAAAACCCCATTTAGCTACGATCATAGAATTTGGTGACTGTAATTTGCTTTAAAATAATATTGAAGAGAGAGGTTTTCAACTCTAAACGTAGGGGAATTTTAAACTCAAAACCATCATAGGGGTTTTAAACTTGTAAAAAAGCCATCTGGAGGAGGGGGATTTAAACTCAAATTCACTTTGGCTACTCTCATAGATTTTATAATGTGTAATTTGCTTTTTTTTTATATTGAAGAGGTACTTTTTAGCTTCAAACCCCAACTGGAGGGGGGGGGGTAAACTAAAAACCCCTTTGGCTACGCTCATAGAATTTAGAGTGTGTAATTTGCTTTTTTTATATTGAAGAGGGGGTTTATCGTAAATTTTGGAGGGGGTTTTAAAATCAAAATCTCCCTTAACTGTGCTGTTGGAATTTGGGGATTGTTGTTTGCATTATTTTGTTTTGTTTTATAGAAGAGGGGGATTTAACTGAAAAACATCTGGTAGGTAGTTTAAAACTCAAAATCAGTCACTTAATTCCGTTCCCCCCCCCCCCCCCGATTGCGGTAGGGATTTCATTTTGGGAGGGGGGTGGAACCCCCCAAACCCCCCTGGCTACGCCCATGATATATATGTATATATATGAATAAAGAACAGTTAATTTTAATAAAAATAATAGAATAATTTTGATTACTAAGTTACTATAGTATCTCTATTGTGCTGCTCAGATTTTATTTATATGTAGCAGGGTTATTTTTGTTTGTTAAAATTTTTCATAACATAATCATTCCTAGTCAATATGTGTATTCTTTACTTACAAATGAAGCTGTATTTTATTATTGCTTACATAGACCGGATCAATGTACACAGTAATTAATTATATTTAGTTTTAGGTACTGTTTTATTCGGAACTACTTATATTTACTTACCATTAGATCCTCCAGCGCAGTTCGGGGGATTGGGTTGCATGATGCCACTGGCAATGTCTGAGTCTGAAATCTCTTTCCACCTGCTTTCCACTGCTTTGGGGTCCTCCATGAAAATGTGGCGCCAAGTTATACGAGGACGTGCCTGTTTTGACTTTTCCTCGAATTGGCCTCCATGTCATGGCAACTTTTAGTATGCGTCGTTCATCCTGTCGGAGGAAAGCCCCAACGTTCTGTCACACCCTCATGAGGTGGCTGAGTCCCAGATCGGAATAGGATTTCCTTGTTTGACACCCGATCTTTGTAACGACAATTGTTGTTTTTCAAAAGTCTATTCAGTTATGTTTTATTGTATGCACTAATTTCTTTCAGACCTGGAGACTTGCATGGCTCTACGCTACAGAAAGAATCTACTTCTTCTCTCTGTCTTCTTGGTGGTTGCAGTCGTTAGAGGCCAGAACCCAAACTTGGACTACTTCACACAGCCTGTTTACGTGGCCGAGGACCCGACAGTACTCACCAAACTGGCCAAGTTGACCTGCACGACCTACAGCTCTACGGTTCAAAGCGCCAGAGTAAAAAATATGAATCCTATAGGGCCGTTTTCCGTGCAGGAGAACCCGACTGGGGAGTTCTGGGTAGTGTACGACGCCACTCAAAATCTGAACTACGCCACAAACAACTTCTACGACTTGACGGTGAGGGGACACAAAACTTTACGTAGCTCTCTGTACATTGTGTACTTAATTTACGTAAAAGTACATAAGTCATTATCATCTGTACATTTAACAAAAAAAGCAAAATTTTTTTTAAAGAGAGTACCTCTATTATACATTTTAAAATGTAAAAATAATATTTAAAAAAATATTTTAGAAAATTTTGCTTAAAACTTTGGCACCGTCAGCTAGAAGTAGTTACGACACTACCCTTTTAGGCAAAGGGCATTGTATGATAGTGTAATTATTTATTGGTACTTTCATCAAGTAGACATCTGCAACGAGATCTAGATCTAGACTTGTGATCTAGAACTTTGCAGACATTGTCTTGATGTAGATACATATAAAATATAATAGATGCATAGACGAATTTATTTTCTAATACAAACTCTTAAATTTTACTTATTATCCGCTTCCCTACCCAAACTTGGCGCCGCGAAATCCGTTTAGTGTCTGTAAAATTTTTTACATGTTTCGATTGTTCCTTCACAGTAGAAGATAGTTGACTTCCTAGTCCAAACCTCCCGCATGACGAAGGGGTATGGGAGCGGGCAGGGTTTGACAGTCCAGCGCACAGCCATCCGTAGCGAGCTATGAAAACGTGTTCTCCCCCGCCCCCTCCCCTCTTGTTTTTTTCGTGGGATGACTACCCGCAGAAAAAAGAGAGTGATCTTTCCTTTTCTTCTTGTTTAAACTCTTGAGGGAAGAAGAAAATTATATAGAGAGATTTAAGTAAATAGGCCAACAAATCTTAGTTAATCTATCTATAAAGCAAGTTACAATGTTTTTTTTATTAATAAATTCTGTTGTCGTTTCACTACGGCTTATTTTTTTTATTAGCTACTCAAGTTCCAAATTCTTTTATTTATCAATTCTTTATAGAGCTAGCTGACAGGGCAGAATTTCTTTTTTTTTCTCTTGGGTGACGCAGCGTCGTTTCTCTTGCATTCGGCGAAGTTCGTACCAGCACGTACAGTCTGTCTCCATGCTGTTCGGTCTTGGGCTATCTACTCCCACATAATTACCGACAATTAAATGACAAATAGATTCATTTTAAAATTGTTTTGTTAGGTACAAAAAATAATTGTTTAGGGTTTTAACTGAATATGAGAGTTGGTAGGGAAAAAAAAACGTGAACATTTATCAATAGGGACAGAATCCTATATATATTTAGCCATATCTTTCAAAGTTTGAATACTAAATAATTAATTTCCTTTGTCGGTTTAAAAAACAGTATTTAATTGAGAATTTGTTAATAATTGTTGTGTTTTGTATCGCAGATAGACTGCACGGATTCTAACAATATGAAAAGTAACTTAGTGAGTTTGTTTGTGTATGTCACCCCCAACACTCCGCCAGCGATTACGGACTTTCCTACCAAGAAAGTAACCTTGACTGCCAAAAGTTTTGACTACACAACTGACACAGTCTATACAGTCACTGCCACGGATGCAGAGAAAGACCCACTGACATACTCGCTGTTGTCTCAGCAACCAAGCACTGGATTGTTTAGTATTAATAGTAAGTACAAATCAGTCTGATTGATTGATTGATTGATTGATGGATGGATTTATGTATGGATGGGTAGATAGATAGATAGATAGATAGATAGATGATAGATAGATAGATACGTAGAGAAGTAAATAGATAGATAGATAGAAATTATTTCTATGTCTTCTCAAGGTGGACATTTTATCTAACATGCTTTGACAAGATAATGTAATTAAACAAAAAATTTTACTCCATTTACTACAATGTCAAAGAGAAATTTTTTAATATATGTTATTTATTTATTTATTAATAGGTGTGACCGGTAAGATCACTGTCAACAAAGATTTGAAGCTCATAAGTACGCCATCCTATATCCTGACTATTGAAGTATCTGATGGTAAGAACGCCATATCAGACTTTCACGTTGTGGTAACAATAGACGGTTTAAACACCGCTCCAGTCATCCGAAATCTCCCTACCTCTGTCAACATAGCCGAAGACGCCGCTTCAGGCACCACGCTGATTAAGCTTTCCATTGAGGACGATGACACCTCACTGACCACCACCTGCAGTACCTCCCCGTCATCAGACGCCTACAAGTTCACCCTCAACTCCGACAACAGCATCACTCTAAGCGCCAACAACCTGTTGAACTACGAAGTCCGCAACTTGTATACCATCTCCTGCACCACGACCGACGGCACACTGAGCTCTGATGGCAAGGATGTGCTGACCATTAACGTGCAGAACGTCAATGAGGCGCCTTACTTCACCAGTAACCAGTATTACTGCACTCTGGTGGAAGGAGCAGCTGGCGACCATTACTGCACGTTGTCTTTAACAGTGACCGATCCTGAAGGGGAAGTGGTCAGCGACGTCGGATTCATATCGTCGACGTACAGTAGCAAGTTCTACTTCGACAAAAGCAACAATAGAATTTACTTTAACGTGGCGTACGATGTGGACACGGGGACGCTACCGACGTCGGCGAGTCTAACACTGCAGGCCAAAGATAGCGGAGGCGCCACTGCGACGGCTTCTGTTTTGATTACAGTCACCGACGACAATGATAACACGTGTGTATTTGACAAGAGCATCCTATACCAACAAGTGGATCAGAGCAAAGCTTTGGGACTTATCGACTCCTTCACGGTTACTGACTCTGACCTCACTTCGCCCAACAAAGATGCCAAGGTCGATATAGTCTCCTTCAGCCCAGCAGACTCCAGCAG
This sequence comes from Biomphalaria pfeifferi, assembly GCA_030265305.1. Lineage (NCBI taxonomy): Eukaryota > Metazoa > Mollusca > Gastropoda > Planorbidae > Biomphalaria > Biomphalaria pfeifferi. The sequence continues at coordinate 1,187,500 of JASAOG010000086.1, forward strand.
CTACATCACCGTTAGCGGGGCGGGAGAGCTCTACTACATCGGCACGATCCCATTCTCTAAAAGCGGATCCTCTTTCACCGCGGTGGTGCGCTGCAAGGATGGCGGATCTCCGTCCAGATCCGCCTTGGCCACGGTTGTTATCTCCTACAACTACATCACAACAACTACAACCACGACCACTACGACAACAACTCCAACAACAACCACAACCGCCAAGCCGGAAAAGAGCATCTGGGAATACGACTGGTTCATCGCCGTGTTCTCAATCTTCATTATCCTCCTCGCCGCGCTTGTCATCGCCGGCATAGCCTACCTCATCTACAAGTGCTGCTGTCAGCCCAAGGTGGAGTACACCCCTAGAGGCAAGGTCAGCCCAGACTTTGGAGAGAAGAGACCCAGCCGCAGAGGCTACTACGACGAGGATGATGATGGATTCATGCGTTCTGCGAGATCCGAGTATAACTCTGGTAGAACGTGGCAGAGCATTCAAGCCATTTCACCACGCCAAATACCAGCATTGGAATATCGCTAGAAGAAAGCTATAATATCTATATTATCAATATTTTAATAGTTTAAAGCCGAAGTCTGTATGCATAATACTATTGGCTAATTAATTACTTGATCAAACTAATGTATAATAATTTAATACTTTTAAGCTATAACATAAATGGCGTTTTGATATTTGATATTCATTAGTTTTTCCATTTCAAATGTTATCTTACATTGATCAACTTGCCTTCGTCACTACTGCAGAGTAGAAAATGTTCCATTTCTTTTATGAATCAATACTCTCCGTCTGGTAAAAAAAATACCTATTTATGATTAAGTTGAAAGTTTGTACAACTATTCCATGGCAAAGACAATACATGAATTAATTTTTAAAAATTAACCAATTTGTCAAATAATTATTGGTAATTGATTATTTTGTATGTTATCTAAAAAGGGAAATATATTCTACATTTTAAAGCCATATAGATAGGCTTTGTTTTTTTTGGTTTTTTTTTTGTAAAGTATTTTATATTTCGCTAGTTTATTTTTTTTTTTAATCTATCTTTCGTATCATTCAATAGTTATCAAGAGCAAAGAAATCGCTCTTACGAAGAGTTATCAGCTTCATAAAGAAGGAATTGTCTTCTTAAAACAAATATTTTTGCTTCTTTTTTTTTCTTGTCATTAATTAGAACCTTTTAAAATATTTAAAGATTTGCAAACAACATGATCTGTATGGGTAAATGTGGGAATTAATTATTTGCGAAACAGTACAGCATTTACAGCGAATCGCTTCTCTTTAAAACGATAGTTTTTAGCACTGTGCCCTTAAATGTGTGAGCGTTGTCAATAAAAGAAATATTAAAAAGACTTTTAGTATAAAAAAATATGAATACAAGAAACTCTATAGCTAGACACTAAATATTAAGATACCGTTATTATTTTTTTTTGTACAGTTATGGCTGTGAAATGTTTAATGCTGTTATCTACCTCCTTGTTGTCTTAATCCTTGTAAATAGTCAAAACAAAATCACATTTCTCACTGCTTTTTTTTTAAAGGCATTAAAATTCTTCAGTAATTGATGATTTTAGAGTAAAACCCTGGCTTATATTTTGTACTTTGTTGGTCTGAGAAGTGGAAAAAAAAACTTTAGAAAGTACCAGCACTATTGACATTATGACTCTTTTGGTACTGGACTACACAAAACCGATGTAGAAACTACTAATTTAATATCTTTTACTGTAAATGTGATCATTTTGTGATATGTGTTAAATATGAACTTATTTATCTGAATCCGAATAAAGACTTAATATATGGATGAAAAATGTTACATTTCTTTACTTCTGTAGAAACATTCATACTGTACTTGTTTTATTGAAATATTTGTTGACGGTGACTAAGTCTACTAGCTTGTACACACATTGAATGACATTTTATGTATGTATAGCATATTGGCCTATGTTTGTTCAAGGGTGACTTAATGGGGTCACTGCGACCTGTTCAGGCCGAATTTCTGGTCTCTTTAAAACAAATAAACATGTCAATAAGAAATAGAATACTTAATAAAATCAGACTTATAGAATGAAAACGTTTTTCGGCGTGATTAATCAAGAGCAGTCGTCATTGAACCCACAACACTGACCTGCAACGTCGCAAACTATGTCTGAAAACTACTGGTCGACTGCCTCTATTCTACCAGCTCTGATTTCCAAATGTATTTCTACTCCATGTTGTTTACACTTACCTCATTATCACCAAGACATCAAAAAATAATAATACAAAACAATCCCACAAATTAAGCGACAAAACAATTTTAAAATTCTTAACAAAGTTTATTGTATTCTAAAACACGAGCGCTGAACTCTCTGCATATTTGAACATAAAGTCAAAACATTTTTGTTTATGACCTTAAAGGTCAAGAAAGAAGATCGTTTTTTTTTCTTTTCTACTGTTTTCTAAATTAAACTGAATTGATCATTAGCCTGCAATCATTGGGACCCCCCACGAAAACCACAATCTATTGTTAGAGGGGATATATCAGAAAAGCTAGAATTCTTCAGGCAGGAACCTTTTAAATCTAGAAGTTTGCTCTTTCGAAAGGAGATTTAAGTTTAGGAATTCTTCAACGATTTGTATATGTTTATTTCTGAAACCTGAGAAGGAATAAAATAAGCATCTTTTTATTCTTAATATCATATTTTTTTGAATAGATAATGTAGCTCTCACAAATATGAATAAATGTCAGAAATCTCAATTTCTTTATAATGTATAAGCTTTTTCGGATGCTACATCTTATGTGTACATTTAAAACTTACATTGTGTAGACGTTTACGTTTGGATATTTCTACTCCATCAAAGGTTTTAAATATTTCAAGGAAATATAATCGCCTGATGCCTCTCTATACGTCTTTAGGCCCCACATTTTCTAGAACATTATTTTGTATTTCATTCTGAACTGATGACTAAATGTTTATAAAACATCATCTTTACATTATGCTGAAATAATCTTTAAAAAACAATGTCTAATTTGTATCAGTCAGATTGTGTGTGTGTGTTTGTGTGTGTGCGTATGTATAGTTGTTTTAAATGTATATATATATATATATATATATATATATATATATAAGTAAGATGTTGTTTATTAAATGAGATTGAATTATACTATTGTCTCTATAATAGACTGAAAAGAATTTTTTTTTAAAGATTTTTAATACGTTCTATAATACTTTTATTAGTTAAGTATATGAAGTAATTTAATCGTGTACCTCAGTTCAGTGGTGTGCATACGACAAATATAATGTAATGATTAGCATCTTTTATTTTACCAGGTCATATGTTAAATATAATGTCTTAAACCTAATTCACTATTCAACCATTTTGATGAAATTATGGTTCTATCCTTTGTGACATTTTAGTTGTGCAATTAGTATTTTATTTCTGGCCAAATTTATCAACATACAAATAGTAAACCTTTTTTAACCAGTTTTTTTTGTGTCAAAAAGAGATTCTGCACTACTCTCATATTTTTAGTTTTTAATGTTCATTTTTTTTTCTTTTCATGTATTCTATCCCTTCAGTCTATTTCCCTTACCAGATTTCTGAGTTAAAAAGTGCAACTCAATACACAACAGAACAATAAAAAACGGATATAATTTTTTTTTAGAAAAAATACTTTATTGAAATAATCTTTGTTTTCTGACATGATTACATTATCTACAATTTAAATGTAAGTTTAGGTCCTGACCAAGACGTCACGTATAGCTTCACTCAAAAAAATCAGCCTCTCGTCTCGACACAACGAACATGACCTTGACTTTAATAAAACCTTTGTTCTGCAGACGACAAAACCAATGAGGGGAAATTTAAACATCGCGTTTGAACAAAATATTATTGAAACATATTGGGAAATAAGAATTGTGGATACCTTAAAAAGTATACTTAGAAATGCTTATGTACAAAAACCATTTGTATGTTAGTGTTAGTGAGATAATGTTACTTATATATTTTGGTATGTATTGTACTAAGTTAACCGCATAGTCACAGAAAATGACAGACATTGGAAATTAAAAGTCATAACATACTAAAAGAATACTTGTATATTACCTTTAAGTTTGGCTATCCTGTGTGAGAAACAAGATTCCTCCATTATGAAGAGAAGTTCAAAGATGGACAATCTTTCTTCAGGTTGATATTCTAAGAGATTGGTCAAAACGAGTCTAAAACACAAGTCACAAACAAAAAAAGACGTTCTAAAGTTATACCTAAAATGTTATTAAGAAATACAAGATTTTTAAATGTAAAAGTTTTGAATCTTTAATACTATACTAACATGTATTTGTTTAAATATCAATTTACTTCTTTTAAACTTCAGAATTAATGTTGCAATAATGAATTATTTTAATGAGGTTAAAGAGGAAAACTATATATGTCCTATATTTGTTTGACTTACCTGTCTATACTAGTAGGCGACAGCTTAGTTCTAACTGCTTCCATCATTGGTTTCATGGTCTCTTGATTCAAAACATTCACTTTGAAAATCATACACCAGTACACTACCCCAAGAGCGAACATGTCACACTGTAAAGAAATAAATATAATTTTAATTACTGCTAAACTGTAATTTTAATTTAATAATATTTTTAAAGCAAAAAAAAATGTCTTTAACTCCATGCATTTGGGTCCCGATTTTTATATACGTCAAGAAATTTCAACATAAGATAAACTGTGGGTATTTGGTTTTCACATGAATAAATTATACATGTAATATATTTTATATAATTTTATAATTAATTAACTCCCTCCCACCAAACCCAAGAAAGCTGACCTGAAATGTAATCGAAAAACAAAATTCAAGCAATGATGACATTAAGATGATCATTTTGTGTTATTATAATCATTTCCACGGTAGATGAAAACTCTTTAGCCTTATGAGTAGCAAGATGAAAATGTTTTTATCTATTAACATAAGTCGCTTCAACAACTGGTGATAAGGCAAAATCCTTTGCATGATTGTAATGACTATCACGGTACAAATATATCAGTATTGGAACTAATTTTAAAACCACATTCACCCCAAATACATACTATCCACTTCATAGCGCCTTTATAAAACCAGAACCTAGTTACTCAAATATTATAACTGCATAAAGTTTGTTCGCTGACTAAAGTAGTATACAGACATACCCAGGTTCGCTGTTCTGCCTCATCGTGGCACTCGGGTGGAAACGGCTATTTGAGGAGATAGCTAGGCAAAATGAATGGCAAAACATAACTCCCGTGGGGATGCCCACGGGTAGACGAGAGTCCACCCCTTGCACGGGCGGGGTTGTAAAAAAAGTCCTCACAACTGTCACACATCCATGCGCCGTTCCTCAAAGGACCGTTCCATAAATGGCGAGTCCCCCACGGTTAGCTTGGTACAAAGAAGGAAGATGACGGAGGCTCCCAGTGCTCCTAGGCCTTCGGCCATGTGTCGGAGGCCGAAGACATTGGATACAGCAATGCTTTATATAGGCATTGACTCGGGTCGCTCTCAAACAGAACTGTGTTCCCACAGGTTTTTTTTTTTTTTTACTGTTACGGCTGGACGACCTAACAGGTTTTTTTCTTTTCAAACTTTGAGCTCGAAGAGCCTTCGGCTCAGCTCAGACGACAATCAAACGGATACAGACATGTAAAAAAAAACTGCAAATTCAAGCATTCATAAAAATATCTAAGCATTGTTTAGAATGCCTAAAGATTTCAAACAAATTAGAAAATATTTCTTCAGTGTTAAACTGTGTCGTGTTATATTAAAGTCGACAAAGAAAAACGGGTTATTTAACCGAATAGTTTAAGACAACAAGGAAATCCTTAAATTATTTTTCTGAAAGCACACAATGGAATTTACTATTAATTACTTCTGTCTCTCCCACAGAATCTTCTGCATGTTTATAGACCCGCCAATTGATCACAACTTTATAAAGGACATATCGGCAGTAGACAAAATGATCTATACAAGTGTATTATCAAATGTTACAAAAAGGACTAAGCTTGAGTTTACTATGGTGACCAGTCTGGACATGCTATATATTATCTATAAATAATGGGTGATTCTGTTTTACTTAACATGTATAGAAAAGTAAAGTAAAGTTCCTCTTTCAGACCTTGTGGGCACTTAACATGTGTAATACAAAAAATATTATTTTGGCTAACCAGAATCTATTATCTATATACGAAATCAGATGTTTATGTAAGAACCAAGAAAGTTTATCAACCCCTCCCTTTTATCCTAATACAAAACAAAAAACACATCCACATTCCATTCTGGGTTATCAAGACGGATAGACAAGATTAAAGAACTGTATAAAAAAATTGTTGATATGTACATTGAAAAACAAACTAGGAGAGTGTAGTACACTACATAGTATAGCTATAATAGTAACTACAAACATTGTATTCATCCAATTAAGTGTTCGTTTTTATTGTATTTAGTTTTATATATATTAATATTTACATATTATTAAATATTAATTATAATTATCTTGCCAATAGTGTTTTTAAACCATTAAAATACTCTCCAATAATAACTGCAAAATTAATTGTGTTATTTCTAAGTAAAGCTATAAGATTAAAAACACCACAATAGAAATAAAGGAATGTATTTGTGTATAGTATCTGTTGCAGTAATTGTTTCTTCAACAATCAGAGTTCAACTGTTTAATATCAATGTGCCGGTGTCTGTACGTACGTTGAGAACACGGGATGCTCAAATTCTTACTAGAAAAAGATATAGAAGAAAAAAAATTCAGCAGAAAGAGATAATAGATACACTAAGGATACACGGCAATTATTTTATAATGTCTCTCATTTATAACTAAAATCTTTACGACTACAATTGTCAATCATTATAGTTTATCTTATTAACGCTTGGAGTGTTTGTGATATTACAAAAAGTTTTAACTTAGTAAAAATTGGTTTTCAGTTTTATTTTGACCCAGCTCCAGTTTTCTTGTTACATCTCTTCAATTGTAAAAAAAAAGTGATCGTAAAACTTTTTTTTCATTAATAACTTTTATAGGAAATAACACTTTTAATTTAAAAAATTAAAACAAATCAATTCCTCCTTAATATAGCTTATGACTTTTTGTAAAAGCAATTACTTTATTCTCACTAACTAGTGAATGACAGAAAAGAAAACTGGTTACGCCCTTATCCTCCCTCGTTGATGAAGATGTGCATCGTTTCTCATGTCCTATGCACTCGAAGTTCGCTATGGAGTTCAGTCCTAGCTTTAAAAAGGCGGCTATATACATGGTAAGAATAGGGTCTGCTACAGTTATGCGAGAATTTAGTTATAGACTTTGTGACATCATTTCTAATTTCCAGACGATAAAATTTTGAAACATTATAGTTTTCTCTGTATGACCTATATGTTTTTTTTAATATACATAACTTGTGAAATTTCTACGAAAATTGAGCAGTTTAAAAAAAATCAATGTCTATACCACCCTCCACCAAAGTTTGCAAGCTAATATAATTATAAGGAAATCTAAAGATGAACTATTTTATTTTTCATTGAAGCATGACTGAGACTACCCCCCCCCCCCACCCTGTCAACTTTTACTCTCTTTTCCACTTACATACACACACACACAGATCGTTTACTTTTATTCTTCTTAAACAAAGAAATCATTCGCTTGAACGACAAAGAAATCAACATGATAGAGACCCGGCGTAGACTATCACGGTGTCCAGAGTAGCCGAACAATAGCTTCATTAGGTACAGCGCGTCAAAGCGCTATCGGCTCGACCACTCCTATTGCGGTCATTCTTGTCCAGCATAAATAAAAACGTGTCAGCTGTCCTTAAGTAAACATAAACTGTCCACTTCAAACTATAGATTCACTTAAATTCCTTTGCTGGACAAAATGATAAGAGATGAAAGCATGTTCCACTTTGACAAAGGAAAAGCGCCAAATTATCGCGGGGGAGGTGCTTCATTAGCGAATAAGTCAGAAGGATATATTCTGAAAATATTCTGAAAATCTCAACGATCAACTTGTATTTAAATCATTTGTAGTCTCGATATTTACAACTTGTGTTTGATGTCTGTAAAGTGTATAATTTTCAAATAAAGAAAGTCATAAAGGATCATTATCCTACCAAAGTTGTACAAGTTCACAAAACACTCGATCCCAACAGAAAGTGGGCTATAAAAATTTGTTACAAAGACAATACGCAGAAAGTTATTTCGGCTAAACGTCACTTCTTGACTGAAGTTATTATACTCAGAGGACTTAAACATCCCTTCATCATGTGCCTGGACAACGTCGCATCATTTCCGAATTACTTCTGCTTCGTCATGCCATTCTACGAGCAGGGCACGCTGACCAGGGCGCTGCCAACGATGACCTATGAGTTGAGAGATGAATGCCTTGTGCAGCTTTGCTGTGGAATCAAGTTTCTTCACGACAGAGGGTTAGGGACCTAAAATCTGACAATATTTTACTCACTAAGCAAAAGAATGTGGTCATTGCTGATTTTGGATTAGGAGATTACGTCTGGCTACGTGAGCCTTTAGTTACTGGGAAGAAAGGAACACTCATGCATATATCTCCTGAGCAGGGCGAAGAGCCATTTAACTGTTTTAAGGTAAGTCTAATTGAATTTTTTTTTTATGATAATTTAAATCATTATAGAGTCAGCAGTCAATTCTAATCATACTGTAGTAACTGTACTGTCTTTACTGTCTTTACATATGGTGTTTAAATCTCTTGCTACCTATGTACTATATATGCCTGCTTAGTTCATAATGACCTATGGTTAAACTCTGACATCATTAGCAATCACGCTATTTAAACTATGATGCATACTTTATACACACATAATAAAATCAATAAATTACTTAATAAAACCGAAGAATTCTGAAACTGCTTTGTGCATAATAGCATTTTGTCAAGAAATATATTTACCAATCATGATTAATAAATACATTTAATCTAAACGATTTAAATCAGAAAACTATATACTGCACCAAATGGTATTGCCAAAATCCAGATATGTGTATATGTGTATAAAATGTGTATTGTTAAAAAGTATTTTTATTTCATCACATTTTAAAATCTCAAAGCAGATTTCAGGGGAAAAAAAACATGAGCATTTATAATTGGAACAGTAAATAAAAAATATTTAAACAAGGTTACAAAAGACAGTTTGTGTGGAAACACAAACTCAAAATCGTCCCCCGAAGTGGTCCACCCAGGCAGGCTTTAATAGTTTCAGAAAGAACATACAAATGAAATGATATCAAAGACAAATGAGACATAAGATTGGAGAAAGAAGGTTAACAGACCTTGTGTAGTGCCCCAACGGTCCAGCAGATCAAAGGATAGGTGAAAGTGAATGTAAAGTTAGATGTGAACCTGGCCTAATTAGTTCCCCTTTCAGACCTTGTGGTCTATAGGGCAGATGATGTAAAGTTCATCTGTTTTTGTGGCCTAAGGTTAACGAAGGTGTCATGTAGCCAGCAACACGACCAACCGCCTTTACTTTTCCCCAACTAATGTCAGGTACCCAAAAGAGCTGAGTGGACTTAGAGGCGCCCAAAGATTCCAAAGTTAAAAATCCCAGTCTTCACCAGGATTCGAACCCGGGACCTCCGGTTCGGAAGAAAGGAGCTTTACCACTCAGCCAACGCGCCTCCCCTGGCCTAACTGATGTCTTATAATTGATCTAATTTTTTGAAAAGGCTTAATCTCTTATTCGAATCTTGAAAATATAAAAAAATAAATTCCGTAGCAAAGGTTTAACAGTTCAGGAGAAAAAAAAAAAAAAAGTTTATAAGATCACAATTTGTTTTAACTTAGGTCAAACTTATAATGCATACTAATTAGCTTTTTCTCTTTAAAAAAATACTTGCATAACTGATTTTAAAAATTAGATTTTTCGCTTTCAGAAAAAAAAAAAATTGCCGTTGCATCAGAACTTTGAATGGTCTAAAATATTGTGATGTCCGATTTTCAATATCTTTTCTAGTTTACGAGATCTAAACTTATAAATATTTTGATAAGCATTAAATATCTAGTCACATCTGTTTTGTTTCTTTTTGTTTTGCTATTGTAGTGTGACATGTACTCACTTGGAGTAGTCTACTGGTGCATGCTATACAGGGTAGATGTGATAGACCTGAAGCCCAAGGAGCCACTACTCTCGTTAGTTTCACAAACATTCCACGTTCCAGATATCGACAGGTGAGTCAAAACTTAAACAGTGATTCTGTAAACGTAGTGAAGAACAATTTTTTTTACAAATATCACTGTAACAAAGATTTTACATTTTAACAAGAAGTGATGGAAATAATTAGATCTACAAATAGAAAAAAAAATGAAATCTTTGAGTAATTTGCCATGTGTACAACACTAATAATGAAGTGTAAATTTATCACCACTTTTTCAGGGACATTTTGTCATGTCATTTGGAAGCTGATCCTATCAGCAGTCCTGAGTCTGATCAATTTACTGAGCTACTCGAAACGTTTTGATCATAGAATCAAACTACTTAGATGTAATAAGTCATTGTGCTTGTCTGTGTATGTCTGTATATATATGTGTGTGTGTGCCTATATATATTTGTCTTAGTCTGTTTTCTAGATACTAAAACATTTAAAATGTATATATTTTGTTTCATGGTTTTTTAAAATTAACTCTCATTATTTTTCCCCGTTTTTTGTCTGTCTGTCTGTCTGTCATCTTTTCTAAACGTTGTTTTTGTCAGAAAACACAACTTTAGTGTGTCTTTTCTCTACAGACATTGGTTTGCTGTAATTGTCAAGATAAAAGTTATCGTTATTATTATTATTATTTTTATTATTATTATGTTAGAAAAAAACGAGTATTCATTGTCTGGCGAAGCCAGGGTTGAGTTTTGTTATGGGAAACAAAATTCATCGTAGTCCCTTTATCCGTTTACGCTGAGGAATTTTCTGGTGATGTGGCAAGTCTGCAGAAGTACCGCGGTCAGACAGGCAACGAGAATGTTCCTAGGAATTCCAAGGGCCTTGAAGGTATCTGTGGGGTCAGTTGTTATTATCCCTTCGGTTGTTTTGTTGTTTTAGATAATTTCCATACACGCTTAATCTCCAAGCCAAGGTTCCCATATTTTCGTTGTTTTTCCAGCTCAGTTTTTTATAAATTATAAGATAGTGGTAGTGTAATGTAGAGGTCAGACAAATTTCTTGGTGTTTCAAAATAGTTTACTAAAACTTGATTTATTTCATTGATATATGTGTTTGCCTCTTTCTTGACATTTAGCTTAGGGATACGAGGCATTGAGTTAAGATTGGTGTTTTTGTAGCTGTCCATGAGAGTACACAATTTTGAGTGTAGCTCATTGCTTATTGCCGATGTTGAAGCATTCTTTTGTTGGTTGGGTGGTCTACAAACGTTTTCGTTGGTCGGCTGAGTGGGTGTGTCATTTATATCTGAGATAAGCTCTTGTATCTGAGATGAGCTCTTGTATCTGAGATAAGCTCTTGTATCTGAGATGAGCTCTTGTATCTGAGATAAGCTCTTGTATCTGAGATGAGCTCTTGTATCTGAGATAAGCTCTTGTATCTGAAGCTCATGACCTACTTCTCGTCTTATCACGTCAATTTCTGCAGGGGTCAAATAACATTGTTTAATTATGACAAATCTTCTGTCTACAACATTCTGCTCTGTAAGGTTTAGATTAGGATATAATTTGTTGAATTCCTGGAAGAGTTTTTCCCTATAACCTGGAAGAGGTTTATCATCACACGGAGGAACGTGATAATGTCTATATTCATTTCTCTGGTCCATTTGATCCTTTGGCTCCTCTTGTTCTACCACCAAATGCACCTCTCAATTGTGTGGGGTGCGAGTCAGGGAATATACCGACCTCTTGTGTTTGGTCATGAGGTCGTGTATTACCTTCAGTAAACACTTGACTCATTGATGAATAATAATTTATTTAGACTCTACCGCCTGTGTACTTTATTCCTTATTCATCATTGTCTTGGAAGAAGCAACGGGCTTGTTCTAATTCTACTCAGAATTTCAAAACAGATCAAACGGAAATGAACGTGCACTGATTACTTGTTTACTTTGATCTACAGTCTTGGTAAAAAAGCTTTAAAGATCTAGATCTAGCACACATGGAAGTGACGCAGCAAAAATGGAGTTCCTTGTCTGTGATAAGAGATCACATCAAATGGAAGAAAATCTTCAAATCTAATGAATGTAATCAGCCTAAATACATACAGATCTACAACCACGTAGCAGTATTGAGCATTGTTCAAGTCGAGAGTACAAAGACTTCCTTGATCTCGGTAAAAAGTGTACAAAGAAAGAGAGAAGGAAAACACGCCATACCTTCCGGCGGCCTTATTATTATTATTATTATTATGATAGAAAAGAACGAGTATTTATTATCAGGCGCATTTAGGGTCTAGTTCCGTTAAAAAGAAATTTTGTCTCCCAGATAAGTAGTTTGGCTCGCAGATAAGTACTTTTGCAAGTGTTGCTGTGGACTGTGCAATTCTGGCCACTAGCTCGGGTTTGGTTCCCTCATCTGATATGATAGCTCCGAGGTATCTAAAACTTGTTACCTTTTAAACCCCAATGCTGATGCCTATTTTAAAGACCTGTTAGTTATTGTTTATTAATTGAATTTTGTCAGCATTTATTAGCATAGGATATGTTGCGGAATTCTTGTCTATGCGCATCACTAAGTCAGCTAGTTCTTCTTTTTCTGCAAGGCCAGCCATGCCAGCCACGAAGCGCAATTGAGTAATTCTTCTTCCTCAATCCTTACGGTACCTTCATATCCCTTTTTGAGCATCTTCCATGATCCTTTTAAGAAAAATATTGAAAAGAAATGGTGAGAATTCATATCAAGAATTCTAGATCGACTTTTGTATTTATGAATCAAATAGGTACTTTCCCGGTAAGTTGACTTGCAAAAGAAATACACCGCACAGTATGTAAAATCAAACAACCACATATACTACGCAAAATAAAATGGATTTAGTTACTCTTAGATAACACATGTTTGTAGGACAGTTACATATATCTAAATATCTAGTATAACGAAGCATTAGATATGAACTGCTTCGAAGAGTTTTATATTATATTTAGTTCGTCCATCGTTGTTCGATGATGACCACCTTGTCGTCCGGGGGCAGAGGGCCTTGCACTGGGGCTTTGTGCCTCCCCTTTTGGCTGGTGAGACCTATGTTAGCCCGTAATTCTTGGTATACCGCAAAATTGTGATATAATAAAGATTCTCTTAGACCTTCAAGGGTATAAAATAAACATTAGAAATTTTAAAAAAATGTATTGATGTAAAAAAAATATTAAACATACAAGGAAGGTCTTTGTGAGCACCGAAGACCTTGTAATATGGCTATAGAGTTTTAGTTTGAGTACATTTACAATAGTTAGCAGGTTATCGTGTGGTCCAAATTATGTTTGATTCCATTAGACAATTGTATCGATTTCAAAAGGAATAAAAAACATGACATGTGGAATTAGAACGAAAAAACAAAACTTATCACGAGATACTTGGCAACCATTGTATAATACTAAACTAAGCGCTAAGTAAAGAGAATGAAACTTATTAACCTGTGGATCGACTAATTGACATTCGCTGTATTCAGGACCACATGTACTGCTGTTCTATCCAATTCGAAATGTCACCTTAAAATAAATTATTACTTTTTCTATATGGCTTTATGAAATTTGAATATTTTTATTAGTAGAAATTCATTTTTTTGTGTGTGTATTGCTTGTTCTAAATTCTAGCTTCCAAGTGTGTCTACCTTCCACTTTCCAAGAAATAAAAAAAAATAATGGTAGAAAGTTAGAAACAGCTCGCAAGAACGTCTCGTTCCCTCACAAATAGTTGACTTTACAGTGACATTGTCAGGCTACCTGCTCTGGAAATATCACTTTGTATTCAATGAAAAGCCAATTTAACATCTGTCTGTACATCACGTTTGTATTCTACATGATCCTGCTCAGTGAACTCTGAACTTTTCTGAGAAGAGTTAGACGAGACAACCAGACCAGGTATACTTACTTCATTTTGGACGCTCAATTTTGCCTAGATATAGATCTTGGCAGGTTTAAATCATCCAGGTGGCTACTCGGAGACTCGAACGATGTATTATATTATTTATTAATTTTATTACTGTTACGATCATCAATAGTGCTAGATGTTACAATCAAACTTGATGTCAAGATGTCACGTTGAAGCACAATCAATGATCGTAATTGCCGAGGATCTTGAAATCGTCTTTTAATAAGATGATCGTATAGAAGTAGCTAGATCTAGTTGATAATACGATCATTCAGAAAGTTGCCAGTTGATAAGAGGATCATCTAGAAGTTGCCAATCGCTAAGTCGATCTAAGTATGTTACTATATTCAATGAAGAAACTTCTCTTCGTCTAAAACAAATGCTTTAATTCAAAACTTGGAAAAGCTATTCACAAATAATTACAATGGTTAAATGTACTTGAATAGAACAGAATAAATATAATTCTGCTAAATAAATGATCTACACAATAATGTAAAATATACGTCTGAATCCTAACACGTTCCGTACGACACTAACTAAAATCTAGGATCTTTCCCCGGGTATAGCGTTGTCACGTGTCTAACATCCCCTCGTTGCAATGCCTACCAATAAATGCAGCTCAATGTACAATAATTATAATTTCAAAACCAATCACATTTATTCTGACACATGGCCCTGCCGCGTGATGGAATTTCCCGAGCTAACTAGTTCTGGCTGGTAACCTTGGGCGGCTGTGTACGTGACAATTATTCTAATAATTTGTTTTTGAAACATAGAAATATTTTTTTACAGTAACTTTGATGTCTAAAAAAATATGTGTTTATACCAAGATGACTCAAGTACGAATTCCTTATCATCGTGCAGACATTTAGTAATGTGGAATATTGTCTGGTGATAAATTCATTAGATGACTGTTGTTTAGTGAGGCGAAATGGCTTGGTAGTATAGGTTCGAATCTCGATAAAGACAGGGATTTTGAATTTTAGAATATTTTGTACACATTGAGTCCACCCAGCTCTAATGGGTACCTGAAATTCGTTGGGGAAAAAATATAGGAGGTTGATCGTTGTGCTAGCTACATGACACATTTGTTTATTGTTCGCACAGAAATATATCATCTGCCCTATAGATCGCAAGGTCTGAAAAGGGAAACTTTACTTACTTAACTAATTTTGTTAAGAAAAAAAAATTCTATTTCAAATTTCCCATTTATCCATATGGGATACTACTGTACATTTTAAAACTGTTATACGCATTAATTGCTATTCCAAATCAGACAGTAGATATGAATTATAGAAAGAGACCACGACTTTGATATATATACATATATGTTTGAATTGTTAGGCATTATTACCTGACACCTTACAAAGAGAATATAAATTCTTTATAATTTTCTTTTCTTCATCTTAATCCTTATTTTGGTCTTGTTAGAAAGATTAGATCAACTCACTCTGTCTGGTACAAATCTTGTACACGTTAGTTCCCCACTTTCTTTTCTCGGATCAAGTTGAAACTTGGAACTTATATTCATTGTGGTAGAAAACAGATCAATAAAACATAACCTATGAATTAATTTAATTCATTTTGTTTTATATAAAATGGGGAGGTAAATAACGCAGTACTGAGTGATACAACAGTTATTAATGCAGTTTTTTCCCTTAAATACTATTTCTTTTGGTATTATCTTTTTTTTTAATCTTGCTTGTTAGATCTTTACTTTGTACTGTAACCTGAACCGAGGACATTATCTTTACCTTGTACTCATGATGTTAAAAAAAAAGAAGATAAGAAAATCCCTAAATTTTGGAAATGCAAACTCTTCATTGGGAAGGGGCTGTGGCTGAGTGCCTGCCTTCCCGAACCAGGGACCTGGGTTCGAATCTTGGTGAAGTCTGGGATTTTGAATTTCTGCATTTTTAGGGTGCTCCTGAGTCTACCCAACACTAAACCAAATGCATCATTTCTACTAACACTATGAAGATAGAAATGTATCATCTTTGTGAATTTTAAAAGCTATGCAGTATGGTTATAATTTTTTTTTAATAAGTTTAAAATAGAAAAAAAATGTATTATCAAGTATCAATGAAAAAGTACATTCTGTTCTCTTGAAAATTATATTCATTTTTTTAATAAATGACATTACGTCACTTTTTTCCCTACTTAATGTTTTAATTTTTTAATCTTTGACACCTAAATATCTACAGAAGAAAAACAAAAACAAAAAACAAAATAAAATATTTTTTAATTTAAAAGAAAAATACTTTATTGGACTATTGTATCTCAGGTCATTTGATATTTCATTATATACAATTCACATGTAGTTTTATGTCATGTTATGTCACACAGGACTTTCACCAAAGAAATCTCTTGTACGGACACAAAGAACTTGACCTTTGACATTTAAATAAAGCGTTGCTCTGCAGACGACAAAATAAAAAGAAGAAATTGAAACATCATGTTTGGACAAAAGTATTTTTTAAACATACACACACACACAATTTAAATTTCTACCTATTATAGACTGATAGCGTCATGGATGACTTCAGTATTTTTTTTTACCGAGTTATTGTTCCTGATGTATATATTTATTTCCCTTCGCACATTGCCTGAGAACAAGGCCGACAATTTTGAAACTGAAACTAAAAAAAAAAAAGATGACATACTAAAAGAATACTTGTACATTACCTTTAAGTTTGGCTATCCTGTGTGAGAAACAAGATTCCTCCATCAAAAAGATGAGTTCAAAGATGGATAATCTTTCTTCAGGTTGATATTCTAAGAGGTTGGTCAAAATGAGTCTGACACACGATGAAACAAAAAACGACATTGTAAAGCTATACTCAACATTTTATTAAACAATACAACATATTAAAATGGACAAGTTTTGAATTTGGGAAGCGTGGTCGAGAGGCTAAGTACGCTTGAACTTGGATTCGCTACCTATGAAGGTGGCTCGAGGTTCGACTGTTTACTGAGCGCCTAAAGGCAGTACGGAAAACCTTCTCCTAGATACTCCCCTCCTCCCACTGGTCCACAAATAAGATTAGATCATAGCGCTCTGAGCATGCTATAAGCATGAAAGTAGCGCTATATAAAAGCTATAACTTAAAATTTTTCAATAATGCACTTGCATGTATTTAATTAAATAGCTTCTTTTAAATTTCAGAATTAATGTCGCAATAATTCATAATTATGCTAAATATATCTATGTATGTAGGTCTTATATTTGTTTGACTTACCTGTCTATACTAGTAGGCGACAACTTAGTTCTGACTGTTTCCATCATTGGTTCCATGGTATCTTGATTCAAAACATTCACTTTGAAAACCATACACCAGTACACTACCCCAAGAGCGAACATGTCACACTGTAAAGAAACAACTAGATATAATTTTAATTACTGCTAAACTGTAATTTTAATTCAATAATATTTTTAAGGCAAAATTATATAATTTGTCGTATCAGGGTCCATGTTTGTAAATACATTTCAGCATAATATAAAGTTATAAACTATGGGGATTTGGTTTTTACATGAGTAAATTATACATGTAATATATTTTATAGTTAATAATTAATTAACTCTCCCCCCCCCCCCCCAACAACCCCCTAATCAGGAAAAACACCTAAAATCTAATTAAAAAATCTACAATTGCTACAATTAGATTTTTTAATTAGATTTTAGGTGTGTTTCCTTGATTAGGGGGTTGTTGGGGGGGGGGGGGGAGTTAATTATCTATTAATTGTTGAAGGGTCTTATACTAATTGACAAAAGTTTTTTATCGTGATACTCATAATGGGGCTTAAGAGTTTTAAACTATTGTGGAAATTATATTATATATATAAAATGATGGTCATCTTATTTATAGATAACTGGCAGTATAAAAAATGATCTACACAAATTTATTACCAAAAGTAACAAACACCGCCATGTTCAAGTCTCCAAGGGTTACCAGACTGGACATGCTATATTAACAATAAATTAACAGGCGATTCTGTTTTACTTCACGTGTAATATAAACAAGACTCTAAGCTATCCATTTAAAAGAAAGGGCTATAACTAAGAATATGACAAAGAATATTTATTTAGTTAAGTTATGATTCATTAGTTTAAGAAAGTTTGCGAATATTTATATGAGAATTATAATTCAATCTAAAGGTTCTTTAAAAATATAGTAAAAAATGACTTACTTTATAAGGGTCAAATGGCCTCTTTAAAAACTGTTCTGGGGACATGTACACGACAGTTCCTTTTCTTTGGGTCGCCATTGTATCCTCAGTCGGCAAGATATCCGATAAGCCGAAATCAGCAATGAGAACTTTCTTTTCTGTGATCAAAATGTTGTCCGTTTTCAAGTCTCTGTGAGCAACTTTTTTGTTATGGAGATAGTTAACTCCCGCACACAGCTGCACAAAGTATTCATCACTCATCTCCTGATGCATGGAAGGCAGTACCTTGGTCAGAGTGCCTTCTTCATAGAATGGCATCACGTATGCGAAGTACCTAGGAAAGGATCCCATGAAATCCATGCTCATGATAAAAGGATGGTGGATCGTGGCGAGTACTGCAACTTCCGATAAGAAATGCTTTACGATTTTATTATCATCAAAAGTTTTGCCTTTGTAATAAGCCTTGATGACTTTCTTGACGTTGTGGTCTAGTTTGGATCTGACTTGAAAAACTTTGATCGGGTAATTGTAGTGAAGCAGTGTGCCCACCTCGAAGTGATGTACTTGGCATATTTCTTTCTGGTAGTTTTGAAGTTCCATTGTTTTTCTTTCCAGATGAATTGGAGAACACAGCTATCCGAAAATAGAGGATGAATTAAATTCCTACAATACGAAAGCACAAAGTCCCAAAGAAATATGAACACAAATATAATAAGTCCAACACTTGTAGTTCTCAAATAGAGATCTCAAAGTTGATGTAAGGGTAGGTTGAGTGATAAATGATAGAGTTAATTTTTTAAATTGATTTTTATAGCCAAGTTAGCTCCTCCCACAATCCTTAAGCTATAAATGTTTAATTTTACGTCATGTGATTGGCCGAAAGCTAAAGGTGCGCCGAACTATCCTCGTTGTCTTTGAAGTTTTGACTAGTGGATGACACTCGGAGACGACATTGTTCGGACATTGGTCAGTCGGAGAAAGAGCAGGAGATTGCGGTGAACAAAAGGACAGTATCAGATGTTTATGTAAGCATTGAGAAAGCTTATCGAAAATGTCAACCGCTCCTTACCCAAATACATTTCTCGCTTAATGAGCATGGAAGGACAAGATTAAAGAATTTTTAAAATACGTTACAATGTCCGTTTAAAAAAAAACAAAATAAAAAAATGATGGTGTTATATAGTATATTTAAAATATTATAACTACTAAGGTACTAACATTTTTGTATCTATTGAAGTAGTAAATTATTTTTTTTGTTTATATTATTAAAAAAATCATTTCTATTGTCTTGCCAAATGTATTTGTTTTAAATCACATAAAAATTCGACTCTAATAAATGCAAAATTAATGTAGTCATTTCGAAGTAAAGCTATAAAATCATAAATACTATAGTGATTACATGCTCTGTTTGCACGTTAGCCAATTGGTTTACATTTATAACTAAAATCTTCATCTCAAAATAGCTCTCTACCAATGGCTATAACTACTAAAATTGTCAATCATTGTACTTTACCTGTGGAATTGTGATATTAAGAAAACTTTCAATTAATAAGAATGAGTTAACAGTTTTATTTTGACCCAGCTCAATCTACGTGTTTTCTTGTTACATCTCTTTAATTGTAAACAAAACATTTTTGTTTCTTTCATCAAGATGGCATGATAACTTCATGACATACACTATTTAAAGTCCAATACATTTTATAAGCAATAAAACATTGAAAATTAAATGTAAGACAATTTAAAACAAGGTTACAAAGAAGGTTTGTGTGGAAACACAAACTCAGAATCGGTCCCCGAAGTGGTCCACCCAGGCAGGTAAAAGGGAAGGTTTCACTATTTTCAGAAAGAACACCAGAATGAAATTCTATGAAATACATATACCGTTGTATTTATTAAAATACTTTTGTAAGATTTCTACTTTCAAGATGATTCAATTTTTTAAAAAATTGTAGTAGTATAACTAGTGTTTTCTATGTATGGTCGATTTTGTTCTCAAAAATATACATAAATTGTCAAATTTCTAGGAAACCTTTATCAGTATATGAGATCAATGTCTACCACCCTCCAACAAAGAAAATAATTTTTTTATACTAATATACGGAATTCCAAAAATTTTAAAAAATGTTTTCATTGATACGTCACTTAGGCCACCCCTCCATGACGTCACTTAGGCCACCCCTCCATGACGTCACTTAGACCACATCTCCATGACGTCACTTAGACCACCTCATCCATGACGTCACTTAGACCACCTCATCCATGACGTCACTTAGACCATCCCCTCCATAACGTCACTTAGACCACCCCTACATGACGTCACTTAGACCACCCCTCCATGACGTCACTTAGACCACCCCTCCATGTCCCAGCCAAATTCTACTCTTTCCCCCAAACACACACACATTGTTTACTTTTCGTTTACTGTGATACTCTGTATCACTAACAAATAATTCGCTTGAACAACATGACAGAGACCCGGCGTAGACTATCGCGGTGTCAAATGTAGCCGAACAAAAGCTTCATTAGTTGCAACGCGTCAAAGCGCTATCGGCTCGGCCACTCCTATTGCGGTCATTCTTGTCCAGCCTAAATAAAAACGTGTCAGCTGACCTTAAGTAAACATATACTGTCCACTTCAAACAAGAGATTCACTTAAATTCCTTACTGCGCAAAAAGTTAAACAGATGATAACGTGTTCCGCGGCATCGACAACTTTCTGTCACAAATCACTTGACAAAGAAAAGGTTCCAAATTATTCAAAGGAATGAGCTTCATTGACAAATAAATCAGAAGGATATATTCATTACTTGAAATATTCAGCTTCTTAAGACACTTGTGTTACATCTGAAAATCTCATCCTGTGATCAGCTTGTGTTTAAATCATTTCTTCTTTCGATATTTACAACTTGTGTTTCATTGAAACAGATCTAGTTCATTCTATATTTACAACTTGTGTTTCATTGAAACAGATCTAGTTCATTCTATATTTACAACTTGTGTTTCATTGAAACAGATCTAGTTCATTCTATATTTACAACTTGTGTTTCATTGAAACAGATCTAGTTCATTCTATATTTACAACTTGTGTTTCATTGAAACAGATCTAGTTCATTCTATATTTACAACTTGTGTTTCATTGAAACAGATCTAGTTCATTCTATATTTACAACTTGTGTTTCATTGAAACAGATCTAGTTCATTCTATATTTACAACTTGTGTTTCATTGAAACAGATCTAGTTCATTCTATATTTACAACTTGTGTTTCATTGAAACAGATCTAGTTCATTCTATATTTACAACTTGTGTTTCATTGAAACAGATCTAGTTCATTCTATATTTACAACTTGTGTTTCATTGAAACAGATCTAGTTCATTCTATATTTACAACTTGTGTTTCATTGAAACAGATCTAGTTCATTCTATATTTACAACTTGTGTTTCATTGAAACAGATCTAGTTCATTCTATATTTACAACTTGTGTTTCATTAAAACAGATCTAGTTCATTCTATATTTCTAATTACTTCGACTCTGCTTATATCCACAATTATTTTTAATGTAATTGATGGCTAAGAGGTAAAGCGCTAGATTTCGAATCGGGGGATCAGGGTTCATAAACTGAAACAGACAGGGTTATTTTAATTTTGGGATCTTTGGGCTGCACTATCTTAGTTGGTTGTTTTTTTGTCGTGTTTGTGAATCGATTAAATAGAAAAAAAAAATAATAGGATGAAAATTATTTTAAACAATTTTCACCTTTTTAAAAATGTGCAGTTTTTATTGTGTGTTTTCTGTTATGTGACATAATTTCTAAGCATGGAAGGAAGGATATGTCGTTCACTCTAAAACCTGACTCTCTTAGTTCTGCAAGCTATGTACGCTGCATTAATTTTAAAAAAGTGTGAGTTCGTTATTGAGACATTGCGCTTTTTTAACTTAGCTAGAATGTAATCGAGACCATTCGTTGTTTCAATAGTTAACAGTCGGACTTATTATTGAAGCTGAATGTACTTTAAAGCATTTCGCAGTTAATAAAACAATCGCGTAACGTTTTCAAATTTCAATAGTATCGCAGAAACTACTTTGCTGCTGTTAATACTTTAAAAAAAAAAAAACTATTTTTTTAAATACAGATAAAAGAATTCTTATTTTTAATTAACTGCTAAAATTCTTCTATTGCACTCAATACTTCAAGATTTGTTTACCATTTTCAACATGAAAAGTTCAATTACAAATAATAATTTAACTAATTAGTTATTTTTTTTATTGATTTATGTGTTGTTATTAACAAGAAATAATTATGTAACTTTTATTATTATATGCATTTTTTTTTAGTTTTGTTAATAACCGTGACATGTCTCTTAGAAATCTTTCGGAATTCCAACTTTTTAACCTTCCTTTTAATGTTGTCCTCTCCATTATATATGAATATACAAAACTATTTTCTTGAAATATTTTGAAAAATTAATTATTTCAAAATTATTTACACCCTAATTTGGATGTTTGGTTTTATGAAAATCTTGAAATGACAATACAAAAGATGTTTAAAAAATCAATTAGTAATCCGCAGCACATATCTAGCTCTAGAACTAACTATATAAAAACAAAAAGGGTTTTTATCACATCATTTGGTCTAGTTATCTCATCTGCTAAAAAGTTAATTATTTTGATTACTTCCCTTAACACTCCAATCTTCACCCCTGCTCAACGTTAACAAAAATCTGTTTCCTTTTGATGCTCCACTAGCCCAGGGGTCGGTAACCTGCGGTTCGCGAACCACATGCGGCTCTTTGGATGTTAAGCTGCGGCTCTTTAGTTCCATACTCAAATATTATTTATTTTATCGAAAAAAAATTGAATCGATTAACTAAGATTAGGCACCGCTTCTATCTCTCAGCCACTTGTACTTGATTTTCACCGCACCCCCTCCCCAAGTCTTAAAATGTAACATATTTGCAGGTGGAAAAACTCAACTTTCTTCTGCCTTATCCCTTGATATAGAAAAGTCTTGCGACATAAAACACGGCACAATTTTCAAAATCTCCCCCCCCCCGCCTCCTCCCACCCTAGCTAAGCCACTGCATGTATATGACTTCCCAACGGATTGCTAGCGCTCTCGTGACAAACTAGGGAGAAGATTTAGCGACTACAACAATGCCTTGAAGACAATAAGATCGATTTAAATAAACTCGTTTTAATAGCAACTGATGGAGCCACAAGTAGGACAGGACAAAATAAAAAACAACGAGTCTCCACGTATTTCTTACGTTTCACTGCCTACTGCAGCAAGACGTGCTGGTCACTCTACCATCGTCAGTTTACAAACATAATTAGTAATTATCTAATAATCCCATTTATATATTATCTCATTTGTTGTGAAAAACACTAGTCATATATAAATAAGTAGATATTTTTTTCGTATGAATAAATAGATTCGTTTTTATTCATTTAAGTACTTCATTTATTCGAGTACTATTTATAACTGGCAAGAAAAAACTTTGTGGCTCTTTAAAAACTTTGAAATTTTGTAAATTGTAATTTTTGGCTCTTCCGACTCAAAAGGTTGCCGCCCCTGCACTAGCCTAACATATAATTGTATTTATCAAAGAGATGGTGCTAAGTAATAGAAACCCGGTGTTAACAATTACAGTGTCCAGTGCAGTTAAACAATAGCTATATTCTTTAGTGTGCTGTATCTATGTGCACTATCAGCTCGGTCATTTCTAATAAATTGTTATTATTAAATAAACACTTTAATCGTAATTCTTCATCTCTAAATGATAATTACCAACCAATGCAGATTGCGTTTGATAATTACTATTGTTTGTTTTACAAGTCACGAATATTTCTTCAAAAAATCTTAGTCTCAAGTCCATGCCTCCTTAACTTTGACTAACTCCTAGACTTCGGCTGACAATGGCGGTTGGCAGGGTTTCTACTAATATTTATGACTCTTTTTGTCTAGAAAGGCAATGGATGCGCCCAGATGAAACACTGGTTTTGGTTTCGTCTTGAGACAGGGCAGAATCTGCTGTGGCTAATCAAGACAATTCTAGAAAAGCAGACTTTGCCACCAATATTGCCTGTGTATGCCTCTGTTTCAGGGCTAGATGACAGGGAGGCAGCTTTCTTTTTTTCCTCTTGATTAAGGGCCGCTTCGTTTCTTTTGCTTTCAGCGAGGATCCTCTTAGCACGTCACAGTCTGTCTCCATGCACGTCACAGTCTGTCTCCGGGCACTCCGGTCTTTGGCTATTTCTACCCACAAACTTTCTTTGATGCCTGTGGCTCTCATGTCTTGCTTGCAGACATCTCTATATGTTGGGCGGTCCTTGGGTCTGACTCCCTCCACTAGCTCAGCATATAAGATATCTTTTGAGATTCTACCATCTGGCATACATGCTGTTCATATTGGCCAATCTTAAAACTTCCTGATTGGAGACATGATCCCTCCAAGAGATGCGCATTATGCGTCTCAGGCTATTCAATCTGTGATCTTGGTATATGTATGTTGACTTGCTTTCACTGCCCTAAGGAAGAGTGCTCACAACACAGGCATTGTAGACTAGGATTTTGGTTGCTGTGGTCAATTTGGCATTTTCCCAGACGCGTTTGGAGAGTTTTGCCAATGCTGTAGTAGCTTTTCCTATTCTTTTTGTCAGCTCAATGTCTAAATCTAGGTTACTGGCAAGTGTTAATCCATAGTAGGTAAAATGTGGGGTGATTCCCAATATGTATAACAGGTATTTATACGATGTCTTGTGCCATAATATTGGTCTTGGAGAGACGTATTGTAAGGCTAAACTCTTGACAAGCAGCTGTCAAGGCATTCACTAGCTTCAGTAGATTTCTTATCAATGAGATATGAGGGCCTCGTCATCGGCGAACAGCAGCTCCCTAATCAAGATACAACATCTTTTCATTTTGACTTCAAGACATGACAGTTTATAAAGCCTTCAATAGGATCTACTGTGGATATATATTCCATCTTCCCTGGATTTTAAAGCGCTGTTTAGTACGACTGAAAAGAAGATGACAAATAGTGTTGGAGCCAGTACTGTTTGTTTTACAAGTCTCGAGTATTTCTTTTAAAAAAATCATATCTCAAGTCCATGCCTCCTTTATTTTGCCTAACTCCTAGACTACGGCTGACAATGGTGGCTGATAAATTTTATAGTTAGAAAAAGGTCTAAACGGCAAGTGGGTGACTGGCTATATTAAACTTTGAGGTATATCTGTTTAAAAAAATGTAGAGTACTATTTTAAAATTATATTAGAAACATATTTTAATCAAACTTCTATTTATTTAAATACATCAAATACTTCTGCATCGTTATACATTTACACATGAATTGTATAGACATATTTTTTTTAGAATATTAGTTCAACTAATTTGACTTATAATCTTTCAAATTTCACAACTTTGGGATTTCCGTTCCAACTTTTTATCCATTATTAATGAATATTTAAATAACTTGTCAGAATGCGTAATTTGGAAAATATAACTAGTTGTAAGTGAACAAAAACTAACAAAATTTGCAAATTGGGACAAATCCTAGTTCAATAGCGAATAAATTTCCATTTATCTATTCAATTATTATTGAATATTTCAATAATTTATCAGTGTCCGTAATTGGAAATTATAACTACTAGTATGTACACACACAAACAAAAAATGACGCTTATCGGGACAAATCCTAGTTCAATAGCGAATAGCCAATTTCATAAGTTATATATTCTTTTAAAATGTTGAAATAAAGCGTGACATCTCCAATGTAACTATCTATTTCCATTTATCTATTCTTTGAAATAGTTATTTTAAATGGAGAGGGGAGGGCAGTGATACACTATTGACACACTCTCATAATGCCTACACAAACATCTACTTCGTTCAGCTTTGTTCCCCGCAATCCCCTGCTCTTTCTTCAGCTGACCGTGACGTTGTCCACGGCGGCGGTTGACTAACGCGTACGGAGAAAACCAAAGATTGTTGACATTCTTATCAGAGACACTCAGCACTTCAATCGCCATTATGGTCATCCTTGCGTAGCAACAAATTTTTTCAGCTGCCCAAACCGTGGTCGTCTGCTGACGTATGTACCCCCGAACAATGGCGTCTCCGAGTGTCATACACTGGTCAAAAACTTCAAAGACAATTAGGAAGGAGTGGCTTACCTGTAGCTTTCAGAAATTCGACCAATCACAAAACATTTTACTAAAACACCCACTGGTATGTAGGAGGGGCTTACAGACATCGGCTGACCATATCAACTTTCACAGTTTAAGTTACAATACATTCTCTTAATCAAAATAGTGATCTTTCTCTGCGAACTTCAAGTGTTGTGGTTCTACATTGTTTGTGTTCTATTTCTTGAATTTATTTACGTACTTTTGGGATCTACGTCAGCATTTATTGTCTGATAGCTCAATTCTGATCTATTCTACAATGTATCACTCGAAGAAAAAGAAAGACGGACTTCTAAGCTACCAAGACGATGCTTACCTTGTGTATGGCTTCGTGGTGGACAAACTACTTCAAGACCATCACCCGATCAAAGTTTTTCAAGTCAGATCCAAACAAGACCCCAACGTCCAGAAAGTCATTAAAACTTATTTCAAAGACAATACTGATGTTGACCAAATAACCACAAGGCAATTCATGGCAGAAATTTCAGTACTCACCAAGATCCACCATCCTTATGTTATGGGAATGGATACCATGGGTATCTTTCCTGGTTACTTCGCATACGTGAATCCGTTGTACGAAACAGGAACTCTGACCGAGGCACTGCCGACCATGAATCAGGAGAAGAGTGATGAATACCTTGTGCAGCTGTGTGCTGGACTTAAATTTCTCCACAGACATAAAATTGCTCACAGAGACGTGAAAACGGACAACGTTTTGATCACAGCAAAGGAAAAGAGGGTGGTCATTGCTGATTTTGGTTTGTCGGAGATCTTGCCCACTATTGATACGCCAGTGAGCACCATAAATCTATCTATCTACTATCATCTATCTATCTGATTCTATTAATTTTATTTACGATTTTTCTATAAATTATATTTAATATAGTATATTATTTCTTTTATTTAATTTGATTAAGTATGTCTCGTTTTGGAATGTAATTTTTTTGAACTAAGCAAGTTTTAACTTGTTAATATTAAGCACCACTTTTCGGCCAGGCATAAAATGTAATTATTAAAAAACACTATGCATATAATAACAAATTTTTGTCATGTTTTATCTTGATTTGAAATTTCTTGACCTGTATAATATCTAGATCAAGATCTGGTTCACCTTATAAATATGTTGCTTTGATATACCCCCAAAAAGACTAGGCAATGATCTCATACATTCTGTATTGTTTTCTTTACAGTGTGACATGTATGCACTAGGAGTAGTCTACTGGTGTATGGTTTTCAAAGTAAATGTCTTTGATTTAAAGAGCACCGAGCAAATGCAGGAATCAGTCAATACTTTGTGTGATGCTAGTACTAGTATAGACTGGTAAGTCAAACATTCATATTCAATATTTGGTTATGACTTTAAATAATAAGTAAACATAAAAATCCTCTTTAGAGATGTTCAAGTGTCAGTTGAAACTCTAAAGTAAAAAATTGTCAATTTTGTTTTACTTTGAATGTTCAGCTTTTTACAATACTTCCATTGAAGTCAAACATTCTGAATGAGTGGGAACAATCTGGGTGGACAAGGTTTTTAAAATACGGTTGTAATTTTTTACTAGAAATTTGACAATGAATATAAGTCGTTGGGAAAAAAATTACTAGCTATTTGGCAAATCTTGGATACATTTGAGTGTTATGAATGTTTTAAGTAAACAAATAAATTTCAATTTGGCAAGAGGGCAAGAAAATATACTTTTCTTGAAGAGATTATATGCTTTCGGGTAGTCCCGCATATAGACTCTATTCATTCAATTTACTTTCAAGAACTTTGTTCCGCCTCATCTTCTCAGTCTAGATCCACAGGTCTATTATTAGAATATTATAAACTTTTGAAATAGTATTTCCCCTTGGAAAGAGGTGAGAACAAAAAAAGGCATAAAATATGTTCCATTTCTTTTGATAGCTGATATTTATTTTTTATTACGAGCCCTGTCGACAGGTTAACCTGTTACAATCTCCTCTGCGTACTAGAGCAGCCTGAATATCGTTTAACAGATAGAATAGCCAGTCTTAGAGGTAACGAAAAAATATTTTTTCAGTCTGTCTACAATGTTTTAGTCTGTCCAGTGTCTGTCTCGGTAGTTTACTTTTTAAACCAAAAAAATTAAGCAGCTTTTAAATATTTTGTCAACCTAACAAATTATTTTTTAAACCTTTAAATTCTTTTTGGAGACCTGTTTATAATACCAACAACTTGCTTCTTTTTATTTTTTTTTCATTCTAAGTTAAAACGCTAACCCTAACCCAACGCTTTATTTAAATGTCAAGGTCAGTTCCTTTTGTCCAAACAAAAGACTGTTCTCTTTGCTTGAAGTAATCTGTGACGTCATAGCCAGGACTTGAAACTTAATTGTAAATTTGTATATAATAAAATTCCTGTGCTACAGATCATCAATTTATTGTAATAAAGTTTTTGTCTTGAAATTTTAACATTTTCATTTTTTTTTTCGATCGTTTTGTTGTTATCGTTGTTATCGTTGTTATTGTTGTTATCGTTGTTATTGTTGTTATTGTTGTTATCGTTGTTATTGTTAATATTGTTGTTATCGTTGTTATTGTTGTTATCGTTGTTATTGTTGTTATCGTTGTTATTGTTGTTATCGTTGTTATCGTTGTTATTGTTGTTATTGTTGTTATCGTTGTTATCGTTGTTATCGTTGTTATCGTTGTTATCGTTATTATCGTTGTTATTGTTGTTCTCGTTGTTCTCGTTGTTATCGTTGTTATCGTTGTTATCGTTGTTATTGTTGTTATCGTTTTTATTGTTGTTATCGTTGTTATTGTTGTTATCGTTGTTATTGTTGTTATTGTTGTTATCGTTGTTATTGTTGTTATCGTTGTTATGAAGTTATCGTTGTTATCGTTGTTATCGTTATTATCGTTGTTATTGTTGTTATCGTTGTTATCGTTGTTATCGTTGTTATTGTTGTTATCGTTGTTATTGTTGTTATCGTTGTTATTGTTGTTATCGTTGTTATTGTTGTTATCGTTGTTATCGTTGTTATTGTTGTCATTGTTGTTATCGTTGTTATTGTTGTTATCGTTGTTATCGTTGTTATTGTTGTTATCGTTGTTATTGTTGTTATTGTTGTTATTGATGTTATCGTTGTTATTGTTGCTATCGTTGTCATTGTTGTTATCGTTGTTACTGTTGTTATCGTTGTTATCGTTGTTATCGTTGTTATTGTTGTTATCGTTGTTATTGTTGTTATCGTTGTTATCGTTGTTATTGTTGTTATCGTTGTTATTGTTGTTATTGTTGTTATCGTTGTTATTGTTGTTATTGTTGTTATTGTTGTTATCGTTGTTATTGTTGTTATCGTTGTCATTGTTGTTATCGTTGTTACTGTTGTTATCGTTGTTATTGTTGTTATTGTTGTTATCGTTGTTATCGTTGTTATTGTTGTCATTGTTGTTATCGTTGTTATTGTTGTTATCGTTGTTATTGTTGTTATTGTTGTTATCGTTGTTATTGTTGTTATTGTTGTTATTGTTGTTATCGTTGTTATTGTTGTTATCGTTGTCATTGTTGTTATCGTTGTTACTGTTGTTATCGTTGTTATCGTTGTTATTGTTGTTATCGTTGTTATCGTTGTTATTTTTGTTATTGTTGTTATCGTTGTTATCGTTGTTATTGTTGTTATTGTTGTTATCGTTGTTATTGTTGTTATCGTTGTTATCGTTGTTATCGTTGTTATTGTTGTTATTGTTGTTATCGTTGTTATCGTTGTTATAGTTGTTACCGTTGTTATTGTTGTTATCGTTGTTATTGTTGTTATCGTTGTTATTGTTGTTATCGTTGTTATTGTTGTTATCGTTGTTATTGTTGTTATCGTTGTTATTGTTGTTATCGTTGTTATCGTTGTTATTGTTGATATCGTTGTTATTTTTGTTATCGTTGTTATTGTTGTTATCGTTGTTATTGTTGTTATCGTTGTTATCGTTGTTATTGTTGTTATCGTTGTTATCGTTGTTATCGTTGTTATCGTTGATATCGTGGTTATTGTTGTTATCGTTGTTATTGTTGTTATCGTTGTTATCGTTGTTATCGTTGTTATTGTTGTTATCGTTGTTATTGTTGTTATCGTTGTTATTGTTGTTATCGTTGTTATTGTTGTTATCGTTGTTATTGTTGTTATCGTTGTTATCGTTGTTATTGTTGTTATCGTTGTTATCGTTGTTATTGTTGTTATCGTTGTTATTGTTGTTATCGTTGTTATTGTTGTTATCGTTGTTATCGTTGTTATTGTTGTTATCGTTGTTATCGTTGTTATTGTTCTTTAATTTATTTAATCATACTTGTAAGTACAGCACAAATGTACGTAAAACTGTATTAAGACCATATGATTTATTGACAAATTATTTCTAGACAGATTACAAAGAAAATTATTCTTTGCACCAAAATAAAAGCTTATATTCTAAACAACTAAAGAACACATTTAATGACAAGTCATTGTCATTCATGTGTAGCCTAAATATACAATAACCTTTCCCAAAGCTCGGAAATTGAACCTGATTTTATGTTAATACTAAAAACACATAATTTTACATACATAATTACATTTTCTTTTCACTTAATATTAATACTGTATTAAGTACAAATTGATTCAGTAAAGATCTAATGAAAAAGTAATAAAGACGTCAATTTCAGTAAAATATACTATTGTTCCTATATGGCAGGATGTGTGTGTATGTATAGTGCAAGGAAATATAAATATTTTTTTAAGCTTGACATAGCTTTGTATGACGCTAATACAGCTTTGATTAATTAATCACTTTAAAAAAAATTATTAAAAGAAAAATTATGTAAAATAATTCTTAAAGAGAAACAAAATATAAAGCTAATTATAAAATGATATGAATATCTACTCCCCTCCCCCCCCCCCCCCCCCGCTAACATATTTAAAAACGTAAAGCGTGTACTGCAGGTTCATATACATCTAATATAGTTATACTCTCCCTTTCTTTATTGTTATTATTTAGCAGCCATTAGTTGGTGAAATGAATAGGTACTTGGATAGTGTACTGGTTACATGACATCCTAGTTAGTTATCTGTCATAGAAAAAGACAAGCTGTCAATCATCTACCCAAGATATTATAATTATAGTAATGTACCAGAGGTTCTGAAATAATATTTAAAATAATGCTATACTGCGTTCTCAACTGTAATAGCAATAATATTGTGTTATGAATTTCATAGTTTGGGAGGAATAGTTAGGTACAGTTCTTTTATCAGTTATCTGAGTAGTTGTTTTTTTTTATTAATGCATAGTTTGTAAGTATTTAAATAAGAAGTTACTTCAGTTAGTTGAATATGTCCACATTACCCCCACAGACACATACACACACACACACACAAAACTTAGTAAATTTATCTTTTTTTTTTTAATTTAGCATTAAAACAGAAAAAAAATGAGTGAAAGCCTGTAGAAAATTTGGAAGCACTAAAACTTTTAGATGATAAAGTTTAATTTCAAATCATATTTTATATTTTTTAAAGTTATGACGCTAGCAACCGGGCAGTCGTCCCCAGTCATAACTCTCAACCCTCACCCTCACACAAAGAAACATACACAGACACATACACACACACTTGTTTTCTTTAGGTTCTTTATTGACGCGCCGAAATTTAAACAGACAATCGTCTACACCAACAAAAACATCCACGTGTTAGAGAGCCGGCGTTGACATTAAATAGTGTTCTGTGCCATTAAACAATAACTTCATTCAATGCATTTCGTGGCTCGAAGACTCTTCATTTCAAATATTTTGACCAGTTAAATCAAAAATAAGTCGGCTGTGTGCTATCAATGTTTATCAATAGTGTCCACCTCAAACTGTAACTTGGATTCTTTTGCTGGACATTGGCCAAATAAATGATAAGTATTGATAGCATCTAGCGATTTCTATCTATGACAACTTATATGAGTCAACGTTGAAAGATAAAGTGAAAAAACAACAACAAGCGAAATAAAAAAGTATATAAAAGAGCCTTATCTAAGGGGAAGAACTTCACAATTACAACTGATTCCTAAGAATGTAGACGTTATTTCGATTTTTCAATATAAGACAAAATAATTAATTACAAAAAAAAATCAAAAAAATCAACGAACTATTTTTTTCCAATTTATTCATGTTTTGTTAGTTACAATAAATAATTGTATAGAGTTTCAATCTGATCCGCTAATGGCTGTGCCTGAAAAAACGCATACAATCATTTAAAGAGATGAAACTCAATATATATCAGTAATTAATTGACTAATTGATATTTTTTTATTGATTTATTATTCACCAATTATCAGACTACAAAAACTGTGTTCCGCGAGGCTTGACTAGGTCTTCCACGAACTCTTGCAGTAGTTAATTAGTATACCTACGCTTGATTTAATTGCATAGTAATAATGTTACAATGACAGTTTGTGTGGAAACACAAACTCAAAATTGGTCCACGAATAGGCTTGGTCATGCAGTTCAAAAGGCAGGTTTCAATATTTTTAGAAAGAATGTCATAAACACTGAACTACAAACTGTCGACAATTACAAAAAGATACAAAAAGAAGACATGTTTTCGTGTCGAGAGTGTTAGCGATACAGTTGTAGTGTTCGACTAACAACTTGATTTCACAGGATACGGAGATTTAAAAAAAATCAACAGTTAACGTAATTCACTGTGCTTCTCTATAATTCACTGTACTTCTTTGTGATTCATAGTACTTATTTGTGATTCACAGTATTTCTTTGTGATTTACTGTACTTGTTTGTAATTTACTGCAATTCTCAGTAATTCAATGTACTTCTCTTAAATTTACTGCTTTTCTATCTAATTCACAGTACTTCCCTGTAATTCTCTGTGTAATTCACGGTACCCCGCGAGGACAAAACAGCGCCGACAAAAAAGCGTGAACAAAAAAGCGTCGACAAAATAGCGCAGAAAAATATGTTTTAGTCCTTTTGAAAGAAATACTTTATATATCGTAAAATATGAATAAAGCCAATATTTTTTGTTTGTTTTAATGTTATATTTTTTCAGTCATTTTGCACTTTTGATAACTTAAATCATAAATAAGCAAAAATCATAATAAAATAAAATGAATAATTTCAAAATATAGCATTTATTTACATTATAAAAGTGCACTTCGAAAACACGCAAAGATACTTGTCAAATTTACACACACACACACACTTTCACAAAGATAAATTGTAGGAAATGTCAAGTAGAAATTCCATCACTGGCTTATTTCTGTACAATGGCAATAACCCTTCAAGTCGTCTGTTAAGTTGGAGGTACTTTGTCTTGCTTGCAGCTTTACTTCGTTCTCCAGCATTGTACCTCAGAATCTTGTTCTCAGTGTTCTCCTGTTCTCTGAGGAAGTGAGAGATTAACTTGTACTCATTAGGGAGATGACCGTCAATAGACAGTTGAAATGCATGATGCCATCCCTCCATTAAATTGTTTGTTCGTGGTAGATTGTCCTGCACACGATCTCTTACATTCCATAATGCTATCGGAAATAATGGAGTTACTCTGCGGTTTCGTCTCTGGCGACCAATATAATTGTCTCCCAATAGTCATACAAATTCAAATACAATTGATATAAAATTTAAAGTACTCTCGTTCTCTACAAATATGGCATAATTTCAGATCTATTAATATTGAAAAAGACAGGGACATTAACAAAATGATGCCAATGGCATTAAATTACTAATAATCCGGCAATTTAATAAGTCCGCGCTATTTTGTCTTGCGCTATTTTGTCGGCGCTATTTTGTCGGCGCTATTTTGTCCGCGTTATTTTGTCGGCGCTATTTTGTCCGCGCTATTTTGACGGGTCACCGTAATTCACAGTACTTTATTTGTAATTCGATGTATTTTTCTGCATTTCATGGCAATTGACTGTAACTCTCTATATACTGAGCTCCCACAAAATATACTCCACTCTACAAACTGAACTTGCACGTCTTCTCTCTGTCTTATGTAATGCCCCCCGAAAAGCTTCTGCAATAATGTGGAACCATGGCGAACTCAAAATCCGGCCCCCGAAGTGGTCTACCCGGGCAGGTAAAAATGTAGATTTTAAAAAATTTCCATAAGAACATCATAATGAAATTCTATCAAAGACAAATAACAGAGGAGAATGGAGAAAGAAGGTTGACAGATCTTGTGTGGTGCCCCAGCGGTCCAGCAGACCAAAGGATAGATGAAAGTGAATGTGAAGTTAAATGCGAACCTGGCAAAACTGATGTCATATAATGAATATCTAATTGATCTAATTGTTTTGTAAATAGGCCAATCTCTTATTCTGAACTTCAAGAAAATAAATACGCAAAAAAAACAATACCTTTATTTAAAGTGTTCTAGAGTTCTGATGGAAAACTGCACTGCAGTTCACGCGATAATGTGACAAACTACTTATTAATTGTTGTTTTAAATTATGTTTAACTTATATGCATACTAAATAAACTTTTTTGTGTGTAAATGTAGTAGTTAGTATGACAGAACTTACTTAACTTAGCAATACAATTACCAAAGTACACTATATTGGCAAAATATGTAAAACCATTTGCATAAATGTGTAAAATATATGTTATATTGATGTAGCCCTACTATAGAGTCTCCAGTTTTTTGTTACTATTAACAGTGAATAGTTGTAAAAGTGATGTATTTTTATGAAAAAACTTCTTGCATAAGTGATTTAAATAATTAGGTTTTTGGCTTTTAGAAAAGAAAAAAGGAGCCGTTGCATCAGAACTTTGAATGGACTAAAATATTATGATGTCGGATTTTCACTATCTTTTCTAGTTCACGAGATCTAAACGGGATGGACAGACGGACAGACATTTCACACAAAACTAATAGCGTCTTTTACCCTTTCGGGGGCCGCTAA
The DNA here is from genome assembly GCA_030265305.1 of Biomphalaria pfeifferi. NCBI lineage: Eukaryota > Metazoa > Mollusca > Gastropoda > Planorbidae > Biomphalaria > Biomphalaria pfeifferi. The sequence continues at coordinate 1,222,807 of JASAOG010000086.1, forward strand.
AAATATTTAACGCACAATAAGAATAGAAGCGTTTACGTTGCTGTTTTATTTTTTATGATATCTAGTTCTAAGACCACCCACATCTGATCGGTACCTGACATTATTTGGGGTAAGTAAAGGAAATTGGTTGTTGTGCAGGCCGCATGACACCCTTGGACATAGAAACAGATAACCTTTACATCATCAGCCTTATGGATTGCAAAGTCTTACTTATCTAGTAAACAGTACAGTTCCAAATAATGTTAGTTATAGCGTGTATTTAAAAAAAAGTAATAGAAATAAAAGAAATTGGATAACAGTAGGACTAATGTTTTAACCTTTTTTTTTTCTTGTTTTGTTCTAGTCCTGAAGATTTTCATTTCGTCCAAGCAGTCGAAAATTTTGTACATTAAAGATATTTTTATATTGTGCAGAAGCTGTTAAATCCTTTATAACAAAGAAACTTCCTCAATGGACGTTAGACCGCATTGAAAGAGTACTTGATTGCATAACAAGTAACTTCTCCGTGATCGGTGGTACTCACACTCTTGGGCCTTGGGATCATATACATGTGCAGACACTGTCAGGATCGATCCCATCTGGCTTCTTCATGGACGTAGTAGTTTTGTGACGTTTTTAGTAGTAGTTTTTATGGATCGGATATTGCCCGAGGGTTGTAATTTGGGCATCATAAATCTATAATTTTTTTCTAGGTGGTACACAGACATAAGATTAGACTAAAAAAATTAATTCCATTGTTTAAGTGCACTATGTCAGAGCGCTATCGGCTCGGCCACTACTAATACAGTCATTCCTGCATTATTCCAGAATAACTAAAAACATGTCAGCAGTCCTTGTGTAAATATAGCTAGAATGTCAAACATGACTAGAAGATTTGACTTGACAAGAATTGAGAGGATTGAGAGAGAGAGGGGGGGGGAGGGACTTACAACCAAGTTGGCTACTGTTCTGCTTGAACACGTCGGTTTGCTGTGGTGGGTTGGAGTGGAATGCAGGGTCTATCAAAACTTGGATGTAACACTGGCTGACGTCCACCACAACTCAACAACAAAAAGAGATAAGAACAAAGAGTGGCTGAGAGAAAAAGATGTCTTGCTTGTAATGGGTCACTCTATCGACGCCATGTTGTTTTTTTGGTAAGGCATTGTCAATCTACGCTTGATATCTTTAAAGTACTAACGTGGTATGTACGTATACTCACCCTCCCCTTTAACTAGATTGTTTTAAATTAGTCAGCTCTATGTTTGGAGGGAACCTAGTTTCTCATTAAGTTTGTTCTAGTCTTAAAAAGTGAATAGAAGAGCTATTAGACGTAATTAAAAAAAATAAATAAGTGAGGAAGGTTGTGAAATAAGATTTAAAATTAATTAAAAACACTTTTTTGCAATAATGTATAACCGAATAGGCCTAGATTAGTGTTTCCTAAACTTTTTCTTTATAGGGACATTTTGCACATTCTGAGTATTTAGCGGGACACTTTGCTTATTACAGAGGTTAAATCACGTGGTAGCCTACTAGTTAAATTATTCCAGCAGTTCTTCCTAATAATATTAACCCTCTTCATGGCGCAATAGTTTGTACACAACGTAAAGGAATGATCAGTCTTTTATTTGTGCAAGTCGGACGGACTAGAGTTACTCTATGTAATTTAAGAGGCGGATAAAAAGGGGAGGGGAGGAACAAGTAGTATTGACCCGTCATTCAACAGCGGAGCCGGACTTGACCAATGTGACCAAGAAGTCATGGAAAGAGAACAAGTAATCTATTCTATATTCACCCGTCACTAAATAGCAGGCCCGGACTTAACCATTGTGGAGTACTATGCGAAACGGATTTCGAGGGGCCAAGTTTAGGTAGGGAAGCGGATAAGAAGTGAAATTTAGGAGTGTGTATTAGAAAATAAATTTGTCTTTGCATTTTATTCATTTTTTACTACGTACAGAAATACTTTACGAGCCTTGCGAGTAGCAAATCATAAAGTATATCATAATAATTCTGTTTCCTACATAGATCACGCTCAGTAACAAGAATTATCAAATGTTTCAATCTATCTACGAGAATTGTTGACCTCAAGTAATTCTTCAATAGTTTTAGCCGCAAGAAGCTTCTTTCACCAGATTACACAATTACGGGTACTGCATAATGCCGCTTTTACTTATTGCGTGTAGGATTGGCATTTTCCATATTGAATGACACCCCAAAATGACAATTTTGTCAATATATTGCATGAGATTTGTAAGAGTTTTCAAAAGATTTTTAATAACTTCCGGAGATTTCCAGGACATTTTTTCGTATATTTTGTAATTTTAGGAGATTTCCAGGAGCTCCTGGTAAATCAGGAGACCGCGGGAAATCTGTTATATGTTTTAACAGGGTTTAATTTAATACTTTTTACACCTGGAATTAGCGCTGGTCCTATGAAAGTACGGGGTCCACTGCGGACGCATAGGTTGATGTGGCCTGGAAAATAGCGGCGTACGCTACGCCACCGGTTGACTAGTGGGTATATAATTCAACAAAAACTATGAGCACACACACACACAGATTTTTTGTCAAATCATTTTTTTTTCAATCTTCAGCATCTTTTGGTATCAAACATCGAACTCCATTCGAGAAAGTGATTGCTAGAAAGGTTTTAAATTCCAGACATTATGAAAAGTAAAGTTCGTGTGACCAGCACAAATACCAACCGTCTATCCTTTCCCCCAACTGATGACAGGTACCCACGGGAGTTTGGAGTACTCAGAGGCGCACTAAGGATCCAGAACTTACAACTCACAGTCTTCACCAGGATTCGAATCCAAAACTCTGGTTCAGAAACCAGGCGCTTTACATTTCCGCAACCAAAATTCCATCATGTATACAGTACTAACATGGATATAGTACTAACATGTATATAAATATAGTACTATAATGTATATAGTACATACATGTATATAGTACTATCATGTATATAGTTCTTTCTGTAATATTAACTCTTATATTTATAACACCATAGATAAAATCACTCAACTTAGAGACACTTCAGGACATAAGACTAAAAATTTAAGCAGTGATAATAAAAAATAATACAGAATAAAATGTACTATTGTTTACATGGGTGTAGGCGGAAGGGGGATATTAAACAGCTTTTTTTTTCTTAAAGATATAAATAAAGTGTCAAATTTCTAGGAAAATCGTTAGATCCGTTTTCGAAATCAATGTCTACCACACTCCACTAAAGAAATATTTCCAATCCAAGCTAATAAAAAAAATTATAATGATAAATATTATATATATTTTATTGATACATGCCTGAGACTACCCTCTCAAACCCTTAACTAACTCACAAACACACATACATACACTTCTAGTTTACTTTGATACTCCGTAAACACAAACAAATCATTCGCTTGAACAACAAAGAAATCAACGATAGAGACCCGGCGTAGACTATCGCGGTGTCAAGAGGAGCAGAACAATAGCTTCATTAGCTACAGCGCGTCAAAGCGCTATCGGCTCGGCCATTCCTATTGCGGTCATTCTTGTCCAGCCTATATAAAAACGTGTCAGTTGTCCTTAAGTAAACATATACTGTCTACTTCAAACAATAGTTTCACTTAAATTCCTTACTGCGCAAAAAAGTTAAAGAGATGAAAGCCATTTCCACAACTTTCTGTCACATATCACTTGACAAAGAAAAGGCGCCAAACTATTGAGGGGGAGGAGCTTCATTGGCTAATAAATCAGAAGGAAATATTCATTACTTTAAATCTTCTTAAGACACTTGTGTTACTTCTAAAAATCTCATCATACGATCAGCTTGTGTTTAAATAATTTTTTCTCTCAATATTTACAACTTGTCCATTATATATTTCTATTTATTTCGATTTGCTTCTATTCACAATGTTCACCAGTAAAGGTAAAGTCTTACAAATGGAAGAGTATCAAAAAGATGTCTGTGAAGTCTATGATTTTCAGATAGAGAAAGTCATAAAGGATCGTTATCCTACCAAAGTTGTACAAGTTTACAAAACACTCGATCCCAACAGAAAGTGGGCTGTAAAAATGTGTTACAAAGAAGATACAGAGAAAGGTATTTCGGCTGAACGTCAGTTTTTAACAGAAGTTGGACTACTCTCAGGGCTCAGACATCCGTTCATCATGTGCTTAGACACCGCCGCATCATTTCCGAATTACTTCTGCTTCGTCATGCCATTCTACGAGCAGGGCACGCTGACCAAGGCGCTGCCAATGATGACGCATGAGTTGAGAGATGAATGTCTGGTGCAGCTTTGCTGTGGAATCAAGTTTCTTCACGACAGAGGAGTCGCTCACAGAGACCTGAAATCTGACAACATTTTGCTTACCAATCAAAAGAATGTGGTCATAGCTGATTTTGGTTTAGCCGACCACGTCTTGCCATCTGAGCCGTTAGTTACCGGGAGAAAAGGAACAATAATGCATATCTCTCCTGAGCAGGACAACAAGACATTTGACTGCTTTAAGGTAAGTCTACTTGAAGTTTTTAAAAGTGTGTCATTATGAGTACTGAGTTAGTAGTAAATTGTAACCATTACAGTTTGTAAAGGTTTTTTTTTTACTTATGGCGCTTGAATTTCTGACCTACTGAATAGTTTACTTCCATCATTTTTCCTAGTTGTCAAGGGTTAAACTCTGGCATAAATATCAAACCTGAAATTTATACACTTAATTTAAACACGAAAAAAGCGCCAGAGACATTCGATGAAATCTGATACTGCTTTCTGCAAAAGTTTTTTTTTATACATTATGTTTTTTTAATTATAATTTTTGTGCGCAATACACTAGGGAAATAAAATTGAAACGAGTTCTACTAAAATGCATTTACAATGTAAAGAATGTTGGAGTACACTGAACCAAACCTAAGCAGATAAATAATTTAAACGTTAGAATGATTAAACCTACTAGCATTCTATATCATTCTTAATCATGAAAAGATAATCCCACTTTGATAAGCTAATGTTTAGGTACTGAAACCTGTACTGTCCAATCTAGATGTCTATATAAAATATCTCTCTATATTGTTTCAAAGCGTTGTTTATGACACAATCTATCCGTAAGATCTGAACACAGATTTTTTTTATTTTGCATAGGCCTTAAAACACACAAAAACACATACACACACAGAGAGATAGATAGAGGGGGGGGGGAAGTTGAACATTTTGAAACAAAAGGTTATAAAAATACAAAAAATAAGGAACCAAGTTTATTTTCTAACTATTTAAACCTATCAAAACATAAACCTAGACTGACTAATAGTGTATATAGGTACAAAGTAATCGTCGAAATATTTTTAAAAATTTAAAAAAAATAGTCAGAATTAAATAAATACAGTAATGTTTTTTGTTTTGCTATTTCAGTGTGACATGTACTCACTTGGAGTAGTCTACTGGTGCATGCTATGCATGGTAGATGTGATAGACTTGAAGCCCAAGGAGCCGTTACTATCGATAGCTTTACGAACATTCTTCCTACCAGATATCGACAGGTGAGTCAAAACATCGACATTGATTTTGTCTACTTAGTGAAGAACAATTGTCTATGTCCAATGTCTGTGTAACAAAGATTTTAAATTTGAACAAGAAAATACGGATAGTAAAACAAAAAACATGACTAAGAAATAATGAAAATTAAAAATAGAAAAAAAAATATTTGAAATATTTGCCATGTGTAGAATTCTAATAATAAAATGTAACTTTATGATCTTATTTTCAGGGATATTTTGTCATGTCTTTTGGAAGCTGATCCTACAAGGAGATTTTCAGTCCTGTGTCTGATCAATTTACTGAACCACTCAATACGTTTTAAACATAGAATTGAAATGCTTAGAGGTAATTAAACTCTCTATTTGTTTATTGTTAGCATGTCAAAAGAAGCGTGGTCGAGAGGCCAAATGCGCTTGAACTTGGCTTGGCTTGGCTACCTAGAAGTGGGCTCGAGGTTCGACACCCGACTCGGGCAGAGTTGTGTTTACTGAGCGCCTAAAGGCAGCACGGATAACGAACTCCTAGATACCCCCTCCCCCCACTGGTCCACAAATGAGATTGGACCAAGGCGCTATAAGCATGAAAGTAAAAGCTATAATAATAAAAAATAATAATAGTATTGGACATTTGTTTTAATATAATGTAAAACTAATTTGAAAAGTAAAAAAATATTTTTTAAATTTTTTCTCTTTGTTTGTCTGTCTATCTGTCTGTTTCTCATAGTACAACTTCATTGTATTTTTTCTCTACAGACATTGGTTTGCTGTAATTGTCAAGAGAAATTTGAATGTTTTTCTTTGTTAAAGTCTCAGAGTTCAAAAGGATTTTGTGATGATGGCTGTTCCTACAATTTGTACACTATAAATTTGTAATTTCCTGTACCAAAAGAAACCATTAGAAATTCAGAAATTTGTCACGCTTTCACACTGGCAAAGACATAGACACATATACTTTATGACACATACATTTTCACATATACATTGTCCCACATAGTCTTCCACATGTGCAGCAAATCTCAGTGGTTCATACACTGCGTGGCTAAGATATACTTGTTTACATGCAACAATTTTAAATCTTTGCATACATACACATTTTTTACACACACACACTCACCCTTAAGAATATATAAGACCTTAAATTGTTTTAAATGAGAAACATCGACATTAGTTTATAATGTCTTTTTAAAATTGTATTTTAAATTCTAAATGAAACATATTTTTTACTTAAAGATAAGTTAAACTTATGGTTAAAACTAATAAGATTCACGGGAAATAATGAAACTAATTATAAACTTTTGAGTCATTTGTCTTTGATGTGTCAAGGTCATAAAAACTTGAATCCTCTAACTGAACAGAGTTTAAATTTTTAAGTTTAATCTTTATTTAACTCGTATTTTGTGACTAATTTCTTTACTAAGCAATGTGTCTATTTTTGGGGGGAACAAAATACATCACATAATACACCAACTTAACAGGATTAAGATGTTAGGCTATACAATTATCTTTATTATACTCATATTTCATAGATAAATGTAATACGTTTATAAAAAAAAAAACAACAGTGTCTTATATTTTGGGGAACAAAATACATCACAAAATCTTTTTGTTTGTTTTAAATGTGTCCCTCTTTTTTTTTGTCTCTGTGACTCTGTAGATGTAAAATGGATGCAATAATTTCATGTTAAATTTTTTACATGTGTTAAAACTGTTATATTATATCTTTACATTATAAATGCGTCTGTGACTGAGATAGCTTCTACATGTTAAATGGATGAATTAAATATAAAAGAAACTTATAGTCTATTCTTCATTTCATTTTGCCTTAGTAAAGTGTTCATGTTGCTATTGTTTAGTTGTTCTAATAGATGTGATGGATTTAGGACACACAAAAATTGTGAAACAAAAATGAATGATTAAACTCTACATTCAAAAATGTTTTTTAACAAACAATCTGAAAAATATATGGTGTTCGATTTAATATTCTCTCATTTCCACTCAAAGACAATATCAATGCATATCTGTTCTCCTTTGATTGAACACATCGGTGTGTTTGTAGTTAATATAAGTTTCAATATTTATTATTTAACTTGTAACTGTCTTCAAATTCACATATATAACATCCAAGCTCCTAAGATTACACTAAAGCAGAGGTAGGCAACATACGAACCGCGGGCCACATTAGGCCCACCGTAGCGTTTTATGCGGCCCGCGAATAGCTACAGAATTTATGTGTGCCCACAGAGTATACATATAAAAATTCATATATAGTAAAAAGAGGTAATTTAAAATATCTATATAAATTATTAAAACTTCTCATTCTTATGTTGAGGACATTAAAAACGTTGTCTTTACATGCCATTCTAAGATAAATTAAGTACACAAAGGTTATTGTAATAGGCAATATGTCATGACATTTAGTCAAAGGCGCAAACTCAGGCCAGCATTTATTCAACGCTATGAAGATCTGTGTTGAAAGTCCTGGGTTGATATGCAACAAGATGGCAAGCTTAACAACTGATGAAACCGTGTTTTGACTGAGAATAACATTAAGTTGTTAATAAAATTAAAAAGCAAAATCCCAATCATAAACTTTTACATTTGCATGTAAAATTTGCGCAAAGCTGCTTTTAATATCAAACATATCAGGAGGTGGGGGAGGGGCTAGCTTGGGCATGTGACATTTGACCACTGGGGGTAGTAATTTGCATACGGGCGAAGTGACTCTAAACCAGAACAATATATTTTGGTCATTCGGATGGTCTAGAGATTAAGGTCGCTTAGTTCGTTATCGCTAGGCGGTGTTACCGTTTCCGGGGTCACTGGTTCGAGCCTCTGTCGACGCAGTCCCTTCTTTTCGTAGCATTTAATTCACTGTCTGAGATTCACTGTCACCAGATACAGAAGTTCTTCGAAGAGCGTGTCTGCAAAGCATCCACACAATCCTGATGCAGTCCCAGCTGCGATGGGCAGGTTACGTCTACAGAATGGAAGACCACCGCATCTTTAAACGACTCTTGTATGGCCAACTAAGAGAAGAAAAGCGGTCGCAAGGTGGTCACCCTCAAAGCTTCTCTGAAGACGTTCAGCATAGATCCAGCCACCTGGGAGACAGAGGCACATGACAGAGCATCATGGCGTCGCGCTGTGAAAACTGGCGCAGATGTTGCTGAGGAAAAAAGAACAACGCTGGCAGAAGAAAAACGCCAGAAAAGAAGAGCAAGGCAAACGACACTAGCTCCAGCTGGAATAACCTGCCCAGTGTGCGGCCTAACATTTCGGGCTCACATAGGTCTCACCAGCCACTTGAGGAGGCATAAAACTTCAGTGCAAAGCCCTCAGCCCCCTGGATAACAAAGTGGTCATCATCGAACCACGATGGACGAACTATATATAATTCACTACTTTCTCTCTTAAAAACTTGGTCCCTGGTGCTGCTGTTCATTTATGTTTAATATATATGTATGTATCACATTTGTTTCAGTACCTAGCTTCAACTCTATATTTTTTCTTTAGGCAAGCCAGTGAAAACTGGTTTTATCATTTTCCTTTACTGAAATATGCACGACTTATTTAAATTCTTTGATCATGACAGATTGTGGAATTTCAAAGATAAATATTAAGAGTCAAGAATTTCGAACAATATATATATATATATATATATATATATATATATATATATATATATATATATATATTAGAATGTTAAAAAAAAAAGCAGTGTTTCTCAACCTTTGGCGAAAAAAAACCCATACATTTTGAGGCCTTTCTCTTGAAAGCTAGGGGGTCTGGGGGAGCATTGTATCGTTTTCTTGCATTCTTCACTGTAGAAATGCTTTCTCATAACATCTACAGCTCATTATTCATCCTATTAAAAAAGTTTTACTTGAAAAATATTTTAATATGAATTTACAGGCCCTTACTACATTGCAAATACAACCGATTTGTTCTTGAAAAGATAAGATGCCCAACATATTTAGATTAAGACTTTATGGATCGCCGCAAAAAAATAAAAGTAAATTCGAAAAATAATATTTTTAAAAAAATGTTCATTTGTAAATGATATATTTTGTTCAATAGGCATGTTTGTAACTTTGTTTTGTAACAGAACTAAAATTCAAAGTTCTAAACAAAAAATTTCGGAAGTTGGTGGAGAAATGAAGTGGACCAATTCGATTCTACTCTAATTTTTTTCTGCATTTTTAGGATTTAAGTATCAGTTGCGAGTTATTGTGCCAAATTTTGTTATACAACAGAGAATTATCAGTATGAGTCAAGGTTGGAAAAAGATGACTAGGAAATAATATTTGGGTTCAGAAATCATCATTGTTACTCTTATAATTAAAGATTTCCTATGAATTCTAAATTTTCCAAAACAAAGTCTTTCTTAAAAGAACTAAGATAAATTCGTGTGCAATGACATCAACTCTGTCGCAACATTTGAATTTTTTGTTTTAAAACGTCATCGTTTCATCTGGAAAAGGGAGAGGGCGGTAGGTAAAAACGATTAATCCTCGCTCCTTTTTATATTTTCTGCTAATAATCGCATTTGGCATTAAAGAATAGGGGGTGGGGCGACTCGCTAAAAGATTTTAATTTATAGCATATATAAATTACATAAGTGACAATTTTTTTTGGTATAATTTTAAAATTTCTGAACTAAAATACAAAAAGAAACAAGTCTTGGTTTGTCCGATGGGCGGAAGGTAATAGCATGTATTGCCCCTCCCACCTGGTATAACCGTTTTGTCATTTTATATTTACTAATGATAAAATTTGAGATGAGTGTGTGTGCAACATAATATACAAATGGGTTAAAACATCTATATGTAGCTTATATTATATAGATATCCAACTAATTAAGTTAAAAAACTATGATTTCTCCATAAAAATTGGACCCTCCCTCCCATTTAGAGGGCTAGAGTGGGGAGGGCAGCAGAAGCAAATCGCCCCCTTCCACTTCACTGAATCGGCTAAGATACCAGAAGTGTATTGTAGTTCAATTAATTTTGTTAACACGTCTTGCCCATCTGCTTCCAAATCGCGGCGCCATGTATTCCAGGCCGTCCACTCTTCCGCTTTCCTTAGGGGTTCCAGGTTAGGGCTTGTCTTGCTATGTTGGATGCAGGCTTGCGAAGGGTGTGACCTATCCAATCTCCAGCGTTAGAGATGATAATCTTTAAACTGTTGACTTCCAGATGCCTCTGGCTTTCACCGACATGCGTCATAAACATATAAGTACCTTAATAAAATAGCTCGTCTTCCTAAGTGCTTCGAAATTTAAAAAATTAACTCTTAACAATGATTCCCTTACTATTAACTAGTAAGGCAAAAGCATTATTATGAAATATTATTATTATAACAATTTGCAATTATACATATAAAATTAATTCAAACTTCAAACGGAAAATGGAATAAGTAGATTCATTACAATGTTCTTTTTAATAATAACATCATTAAATCAACTGACACACAAAAGGAAACACAAAATAATTAGTATAATTATCCTTATACATTTAAGAAAACTGAATACAATATTCAGAGTATTGTTACCAGAAATAAAATCAAAATTGTCTACGTTAAACATGCTCACAACATTCTTGTTCGGTTATGGAACCCAAATTTACTGTCGGTCATTTTTTTATTGAAATATTTGTGAGCAGGTCAGGGTGGCGCTACTGAGTGAGGCCCTATTCTGTTATCTGCTGCTGCTCAACATTTGTTCATTTAAAGCAGTAGGCAGGTGGTGGCTCTACTGGGTGGGCCCAAACTGTGCACCTTGGTCTGCGACCAAGGGGCTAGAGTCGCCTAAGCAACCAGACAACACAATCAAACTAAACTAAACTAGCTAACTAAAGATAAAATAACCAACTACATTTATAAAACAAACTTATATACACTTTATTTACAACCAACTTAAAAAGCAATAAAAATATAGGTGAATACGAAAATAAACATAGAAATAAACAAAAACTATATATACGCACTACTAAATAATTAATCAACCCTACTTAGCTGAACTTAACAACTCCACTAACCAAAACCCTCTGCCGCCTCTGGATCTATGTTGCTAAATCTACAACCTCTAACAAACTAACTATTACCAACTAAACCAACCATCAAATAACCTAAATTACCCCAACACTAAACAATAAGCTACTAGCAGCAGTAAAGCATAACTGCGGCAGACAGTTAGGCCGTAAGGCAGTAATAACTGCGGCAGACAGTTAGGCCGTAAGACAGTTAGGCCGTAAGGGAAGAATTATAGCCTGCAATTACAAAATAAACAAACATAAGACAATATTAAAAAAAATAAAATAATGGACTATAACACATATATTAGACTGGACTGGTCTAGACCTAGTTAGTGCATACACATAATACAAGCATGAGGTAATTTCAATTACCTACATGTAGCTAATAAAAGCAATACCTGAGTTATTAAAGTCCCAGCCACAACCAACACAGGTCAGGCTAGACTACAATAAACATAAGCTAGATCTAGATAATAGTAGATAAGACTAAACAAGCCGCCATGATAGCGATGCTTAGGCCGCAGCCATCTTTTACATTAAAAAGTAGGACGAAATGCGAACTTAATTAGACAGGTTATCCTAACGATAAAATATTCATAAAAATAGATAAGAAACATAAAATAATAAAATATTTACACATAGACATAGTATAGGAAAGCAAAAAGCATTAAGGCTGGCGCAATTGGGTGACGCTACCCAAGTCTACAGAACTTCCGGTTCCATCAGAGGTAATCATGGCTAATTAACTAGCCAGTGATGCCACTACACTAATCAGTCTGCATCTAGACTATAGCAATAGATGCAGAAACAATCAATACAAATACAAACGAAAGAAAGCAAAAATAAAAACATTTTCCAACTTACAGCTGAAATTACACTACACAAAAATAACTTTATACAGGCACCACTGTCAGCACTGACCACTGGTCAAGACAAAAGAGAGCTCAACGTGGTTCCGGAGCTAGCTATAACTGGTCAACGCGAACAAATCGGAGAACATGACGTCACGCTATTTTTTTTTTTCTAAAACTAAACTGGACTACCTATTTCCCTAATTTGTACCTAGCCTTACACAACAATAAAATCTAGCAAATTACTAAAGACACGGACTACAAAACATTATATACCAAATTAAACAGCATTAAAAAGAGAATCTTAAAATTTAAATCTACAAAAATACAAAAAGGAAGATAAAAAGTTATTTCTATTCTAAACTCATGTGGGGGCTCTATACCGTTTACAGACCTGCACATAAACTGATATAAAAAAATAACAACCAATCCAACGCTAATGCCAAAGACAAAAATAAGCAGAACTAACCAGGGACAATAAATAGGAAAGAACATCCACAGCTCCAAGGCTAGTTAACTATTTTAAAAACTACTTTTCCTCTACGAGTAAAACACAAATAACAGAAAAAGACTAAAACTAGCAGAAACTACAAAATACTCAGCACTGAACTATAAAAATTAAAAAGGACACTAATTTAAAAACATCATAGCCCTGGCCTATATAAATAATATAAATTAGATAAAATTAGGTCAAAAATTAGACCTAGGAGCGCCAGCTCACATATTATTATTATTATCATTGTTATTGTGGTTGCGCGATAGCTGAGTGGTAAAGCGATGGGTTCGGAACCGTGGGTCTCGGGTCATATCCTGGTGCAGACTGGGTTTTTTTTTTGGACTAGGGTTAGGATCTTTAGGCACCTTTGATTATTTTACCTTTGTTTTACACAAAAGACGATTACTTTGTAATATGTGTATTGTTATTTAGAAAGGTTAAATATATTTATAATAGGGAATTTGTTTTTGAACAATTTTCAGCTTATAAAAATTTGCATTATTTAAATGTGCTTTCTGGTTTGTCGAATAATTTTCGCATTAAATTAATATCTGGTAATGTTGTAGTTCAGTTGAAAACTTGACTCACTTAGTTGAGTACGGCACTGAGGGTGACAAGCTCTAAAACTTGACTCACTTAGTTGTATACGGCACTGAGGGTGACAAGCTCTAAAACTTGACTCACTTAGTTGTATACGGCACTGAGGGTGACAAGCTCTAAAACTTGACTCACTTAGTTGTATACGGCACTGAGGGTGACAAGCTCTAAAACTTGACTCACTTAGTTGAGTACGGCACTGAGGGTGACAAGCTCTAAAACTTGACTCACTTAGTTGTATACGGCACTGAGGGTGACAAGCTCTAAAACTTGACTCACTTAGTTGTATACGGCACTGAGGGTGACAAGCTCTAAAACTTGACTCACTTAGTTGTGTACGGCACTGAGGGTGAATAGCTCTATGTATGCTGAAGTAATAACAAAAGTGTGAGTTCGTTCGTTATTGAGACATTGCGCTTTGTAAAAAAGCAAGAATGCAATTAAAACTATGCGTTGTTTCGAATATAATCAGTCTGCTCTTGCACTGAAGATGAAAGTATGGTTTAATATTTCGCAGGTAATAAAACTATCGTGCAACGTTTTCAAATTTTAACAGTAGCACAGAAACTACTTTTGTAACTCTCAATATGTTTAAAAAAAGAAAACTATTTTTAAAATATACATAAAAAAGCGTATTTAAGGAAAAAAAGGCGTTAAAATTCTGCTGTTGCTTTCAATACTGAAAGACTTATTCCCCTTTTCTATATTATATATATTATATATATTATAATATATATATATTATATTGCCACTAATTAATTAACTAATTAGTTAATTTTCTGATTGATTTATGTGTTGTCATTAACAATTGAAAATTGTGTACAAGTTATAAAAACATGTCATTTATTTTTGTTAAGAATCTTGACAGAGTGACAGACAGACAGACATAAGAATTTAGTTAATCTAAGCTTTGTTAAAAAAATGTTTACACATGGCAATATTTTCAGCTTGGTGTCAGCTCTTGTTCAGTGATGCACCGAGTATTTCGCTTCCAATCATTAAAAAAAAAAATTGTAGATTGCTATTGGAAAAATTAATTTATAGACTTCAAAACTGTAGAGAAAACAGATTGAAATACAATTTATAAATACAAGTAGAAATCATTGGAAAAAAAATCAGTTTGCACATATATGCATATCTAATCCTCATCCCTGCTTAACATTCACAAAACGGTTTGCGTATCCTTTCGATGCTCTTTTACTTAGAATAAAGCTCTAAAAGGCAAGTGGGTGACTGCGGTAGAAACATTTCATGGTTATATTAAACTTTAAAGTATATCTGGTTTAAAATAATTGTAGTGTATTATTTCAAAATTATAGCATAAACACATCACAATTAGACTTCTGTTTATTTAAATAAATCAAATACTTCTGTATCGTTATACATTTACACATCATTTCTAAAGAAATAATGTGTTGTTGTTTTTTCTTAAGAATATCAATTATACGACTTACAATTTTTCGAATTTTATAACTTTGGAATTTCCCTAGATTATCTGTGTTATAGCATGTAAATATTTCATGAATTTATCAGTGTCCATAATTACAAAATGTAACAAGTTGTGAGTGAACAAAAACTAACAAAATACGCATTTTGGGACAAATGCTACTTCAATAGCGGATAGAAAATTTTATAAAATATATATATATTAAAATGTTGGAATAAAGCGTGAAATCTCCATTGTAACTATCTATTTCCATTTATCTATTCAATTATTATTGAATATTTCAATAATTTATCAGTGTCCGTAATAGGAAATTATAACTACTAGTATGTACACACACAAACAAAAAATACGCTTATCCAGACAAATCCTAGTTCAATAGCTAATAGCCAATTTTATAAGTTATATATTCTTTTAAAATGTTGAAATAAAGCGTGACATCTCCATTGTAACTATCTATTTCCATTTATCTATTTTTTGAAATAGTTATTTTAAATGGAGAGGGGAGGACAGTGATACACTATTGACACACTCTCATAATGCCTAAGCAAACATCTACTTCGTTCAGCTTTGTTCCCCGCAATCCCCTGCTCTTTCTTCAGCTGACCGTGACGTTGTCCACGGTTCGGTTGACTAACGCGTACGGAGAAAACAAAAGATTGTTGACATTCTTATCAGAGACACTCAGCACTTCAATCGCCATTATGGTCATCCTTGCGTAGCAACAAATTTTTTCAGCTGCCCAAACCGTGGTCGTCTGCTGACGTATGTACCCCCGAACCATGGCGTCTCCGAGTGTCATACACTGGTCAAAAACTTCAAAGACAATTAGGAAGGAGTGGCTTACCTGTAGCTTTCAGAAATTCGACCAATCACAAAACATTTTACTAAAACACCCACTGGTATGTAGGAGGGGCTTACAGACATCGGCTGACCATATCAACTTTCACAGTTCAAGTTACAATACATTCTCTTAATCAAAATAGTGATCTTTCTTTGCGAACTTTAAGTGTTGTGGTTCTACATTGTTTGTGTTCTATTTCTTGAATTTATTTACGTACTTTTGGGATCTACATCAGCATTTATTGTCTGATAGCTCAATTCTGATCTATTTTACAATGTATCACTCGAAGAAAAAGAAAGACGGACTTCTAAGCTACCAAGACGATGCTTGCCTTGCTTCGTGGTGGACTAACTACTTTAAGACCATCACCCGATCAAAGTTTTTCAAGTCAGATCCAAACAAGACCCCAACGTCCAGAAAGTCATTAAAACTTATTTCAAAGACAATACTGATGTTGACCAAATAACCACAAGGCAATTCATGGCAGAAATTTCAGTACTCACCAAGATCCACCATCCTTAAGTTATGGGAATGGATACCATGGGTATCTTTCCTGGTTACTTCGCATACGTGAATCCGTTGTACGAAACAGGAACTCTGACCGAGGCACTGCTGACCATGAATCAGGAGAAGAGTGATGAATACCTTGTGCAGCTGTGTGCAGGACTTAAATTTCTCCACAGACATAAAATCGCTCACAGAGACGTGAAAACGGACAACGTTTTGATCACAGCAAAGGAAAAGAGGGTGGTCATTGCTGATTTTGGTTTGTCGGAGATCTTGCCCACTATTGATACTCCAGTGAGCACCATAAAAGGAACCCATATGTACATTTCCCCAGAACAGTTTATCCAGAAAGAATTTAACGCTTTTAATGTAAGTGAAATTTTATATTTTCTTTAAGTCCCTTAAGACTTAATTGCTTGAATCATTTAAACATTCGGTTCCAAACGAAACTATTTAAAACACAAGTTAATTACTTTAAATCTATGAGCTGTAATAAGTAAAATTGGTTTTCATCAGAGCTTTTAAACTTCAGATATTGCTATCTATCTATCTATCTATTTATCTATCTATCTACCTATCTATCTATATCTATATCTATATATATATATATATCATTACTTTTTTATTAATTTTATTTATTCTTTTATTTATTAATAATGTTTAATATAGTATATTAATTATTTTTTATTTAATTTGATCAAGTATGTCTCGTTTTGGACTGTAATTTTTTTGAACTAAGCTAGTTTTACCTTGTTAGTATTAAGCACCACATTTCGGCAAATTTTAAATTTTTCATGCTTTATCTTGATTTGAAATTTCTTGACCTGTATAATATCTTGATCAAGATCTGGTTCACCTTATAAATATGTTGCTTTGATATCCCATCAAAAAGACATGGCAACGATTGAGTATCCCATGTATTGTTTTCTTCACAGTGTGATATGTACGCACTAGGAGTAGTCTACTGGTGTATGGTTTTCAAAGTCAATGTCTTTGATTTAAAGAGCACCGAGCAAATGCAGGAATCAGCAAATACTTTGTGTGATACAAGTATAGACTAGTGAGTCAAACATTAATATTTAATATTTAATATTTTAATAATAAGTAAACATAAAAATCCTCTTTAGAGTTGTTCATGTGTCAGTTGAAATTGTCCTTTCTTTTACTTTGAATAAAAGGTTGTTCAGCTTTTTACAATACTTCTATTTAAGTCAAACATGGGTATGCACAATCTGGGTGGACACTGTTCTAAAAAACGTCAGTAACGATTTTCTAGAAATTAGACATTGGATATATGTCGTTGGGAAAAAATTACTAGCTATTTGGCAAATCCTGGATACATTTGAGTGTTATGAATGTTTCAAGTAAATAATTAAATTTCAATTTGGCAAGAGGGCAAGAAAATATACTTTTCTTGAAAAGATTATAAGCTTTCGGGTAGTCCCGCATATAGACTTTATTCATTCAATTTATTTTCAAGAACTTTGTTCCGCCTCATCTTCTAAGTCTAGATCCACAGGTCTATTATTTAAATATTATAAACTTTTGAAATAGTTTTTCCCCTTGGAAAGAGGTGGGAACCAAAAAGATGGCATAAAATATGTTCCATTTCTTTTGAAAGCTGATATTTATTTTTTATTGGGAGCAAAATAATCGCTCTATACATTTGAAAGGTTTTATTTTTCTTTTTTTTTTCAAATTTTTTATTTCATGCTTATTTTTTTTTTCAAGGCTGGTTTTGACCAATCTTTTGGACCCGAGCCCTGTCGACAGGTTAACCTGTTACAATCTCCACTGCGTACTTGAAGAGCCTGAATATCGTTTTTCAGAGAGAATAGCCAGTCTTAGAGGTAATGGAAAAATTTTCTATCAGTCTGTCATCAATGTTTTAGTCTGTCTCGGCTGTTTACTTATTTTTTAAACCAAAATAAAGCAACTTTTAAATCTTTTATCAACCTAACAAATTATTTTTCAAACCTTGAAACTCTTTTTGGAGACCTGTTTATAATACCAACAACTTGCTTCTTTTTATTTTATTTCCATTCTAAGTTTAAACGCAAAGTATTTTTCTTTGTCGTCTGCAGAACAACGCTTTATTTAAATGTCAAGGTGGATTCCTTTTGTCCAAACAAAAGACTGTTCTACTTGCTTCAAGCCAAATGTGACGTCATAACCAGGCCTTGAAACTTAATTGTAATTGTATATAATATAATCTCTGTGCCACAGATCATCAATTATTCTAATAAAGTTTTTGTCTTTTAAATCTTTAAAAAAATTCTTTGTTTTGTTTCATTTTGTTATTGTTGTTATTGTTCTTTAAAATACATTTGTTATTTACTTTGAATGTACATTTAAAAAAAATTGTGCAATCATCTATTAATATCAAAATAAATTTTAGAAAAAAACATT
Organism: Biomphalaria pfeifferi; assembly: GCA_030265305.1. Classification (NCBI taxonomy): domain Eukaryota; kingdom Metazoa; phylum Mollusca; class Gastropoda; family Planorbidae; genus Biomphalaria; species Biomphalaria pfeifferi. The sequence continues at coordinate 1,241,493 of JASAOG010000086.1, forward strand.
TAACAGTAGTATTTGATCATACTTGTGAGTACAACACAAATGTACGTCACTCTGTATTAAGTCATAGGATTTATTGAGAATGCATTGCTAAACACGCTTACAAAAAATAATTCTTTGCTCCTACATAAAAGCTTGTTGTGTAAACAACTAAAGAACACATTTAAATTAAATGACAAATCATTGTCTTTCTTTAGAGGGAATCAATAACACGATAAACTTACCCAATTTTTAAAATTGAGCCTGATTTTATCCATATACTAAAGACACATACTTTCACAAATATAATAACATTTTCCATTGCAGTTATTGCAATACTACATTGAATTAAAGGTTAAATTTGTAAAAAATCGAATGAAAATACAAAATAAAATTGTCAATATCAGACTTTAATAACTTATAATGACTTTTAAGATAATGAAATTCTGATAGATGGTTGTTCACTGTTGAGTTCTATTAGCGCGAATTATAATGCGTGGTGCAAGGAAATATAAATATTTATTTCAGCTGAACATAGCTTTGTTTGATCGCTAGTAGAACTTTGATTAATTAATCACTTTAAAAATTCATGAAATAAAAATTTACGTCAATTATTACTTAAAGAAAAAAAATAGAATAAATTAAAAAGTGATTTGACTGTCAACCCCCCCCCCCCCCCAGCTCACATATTTAAAAAAGTAAAAGTTGTAATCCAGTTTAAACTACATGTTATATATTTATACACTCCATTCTAGTATTGTTATTGGGTAGCAGACATAAGTTGGTGAAATGAAAAGATACTTGGATGTTGTACTGGTTACATGACATCGTAGTTAGCTATATATGTCATAGGAAAAGATAAGCTGTCAATCATCTACCCAGGATAATATCAAAAATAATAATTATTATAATTATAGAAATGAATTAGAGGGTCTAAAAACTATCTATTCTGAGTTCTCTATTGTAATATTGTATTATCACAATTTATAGTTTGGGAGGAATAGTTAGGTACCGTTATTTAATCAGTCGTCTAATTGTTTTTCTTTTACGCATAATTTATAAGTATTTAAATAAAAAAATACTCTGGTTTAGTAGAATATGTCCACATTAACCATCTCACACACACACAAATCTTAGTACTAGAACTCTAGCAGAAAATTGGAAGTACCAAAATATTTAATAAATAAAGTATTAGTTTCAAATCAAATGTATTTTTTAAAATGTTATGACACTAGAAACTGGGCAGTCTTCCTCAGTAATAACCCTCAACCCTCACACACAAACAGGCACACACACACACACTTGTTTTCTTTAGGTTCTTTTTGACGCTCCGTGACTTAAACAGACAATCAACTACACCAACAAAAACGTCTACGTGTTTGAGAGCCGGCGTTGACATTCATGGTGTCCAGTGCCATTGAACAATAACTTCATTAAACGCTTTAAGTGGCTCGGCCAATCCTTAGGTCAACATTGCATTTGACTTGCAATCTAACGGATTGCTCCACACATTATTAAAATTGAACGGAACACTTTGATTATTTTTTAGATTGAATAATAATTAAAACATATTCTACATCCATTCCTATCGTTTGATTTATAAAGTTTTATCTTACTCTTTATACAAACTCGACCTGAAATCATTTAATGGTTGATCTTTGCATTTTTGTTTTTAAATGAGAGTCAAATCTAGAGCAGTTCAAAGTTCATATTATTGTCTTTATAGAATTTTTTTGTACTCCGAGGAAGCTAATAAAATCAATGTTTAACGGCTCTCGAAAATGGAATAGACGCTATTAGTTTTGTGTGATCTGTCTGTCCATCCGTCCGTTGGTCCATCCAGTTTAGATCTCGTAGACTAGAGATTGATATGGAAAGTTCGACATCATGAAATTCTCGACCATTCAAAGCTCTGATGACACGATTATTTTTTTCTTTTCTAAAAATGAAAAAATTTTTATTTTAAACTATGCAAAAATACACCGTTTTTACAACTATTCACTATTAAGACTTTTGTTATGATTACATGTAAATGTGTGTTAATAGCAACACATTAAATTAAAAACATGACTATAGCAGTGCTAGCTTTTAATATTTAATTTTTAAAATTTGTATTAGAGAAATATAGCTGAAATACTATTGATAAAAAATAAATAAACAATATAGATAGAGTTAATAAGTTATTTTTTTTTTAAAGAAAAGGTATATGTTAAGTGCACATATTTAATGCATTCACTTGATTTTCTTGATTTAGCCCTTTAGAGTCCAAGTGAAGCATAGGGCGGAAGCAGTACTTCGCCATCGTACACTGTTCACTGGCAATGTTTCTCGGGTCCTTGTCCACCTTGTTGTCTTATCTTGTATCTATGTTGCTCTTGTCCATGTTTACTTTGGTCTCACAGCTTTGATCTTCCTTCCTATGGAATTTCGAGTTTTACATTGTAAGCATTTGTTACCTTTGTTACGCCTATCAACTTTTAACTTGCCAAAGTAATTACCTTTGCGCAAGGTCATTCCTAATGCAGGGTATATGCTCTGACTTGCGGAACAGTCGAACTCTAAGCATCTTCTTCTATAAGTCTATCTAAAAAAAGGGTTTAACTTGGATGAAGCTAATCTTTGGCAAGTGTACATAATTCCTTTTCTTATTTACCAAAAATGTTACAATACATATGGAGAGGACAATGTTAACTAGGAATTGCCTTTCAACTTGTTATTCTTTTAAAAATACCTTTTTTATAGCTTTTTTAGTTTCTTTTGTTACCAAATATGTTTTCCCTGTCCACTTGAACTAAAGGAATTTTTTTTACGAATTGTAGGACTACATTATTGCTTACGGGTGTTTGATGTTCTAATAGAACAACGTTTTATTTTTAACATTATATTTTTTGAATAAATATAATAACTTTTACAAATATGAATAAATGTCACGAATCTCAATTTCTTGATTATGTATAAGCTTTTTTTGGAGGCTATATCTTATGTGTACATTTAAAACTTACATAGTGTAGACGTTTCATTTGGAAATTTCCTACTCCATTAAACATTTTTCAATGTTTCAAGGAAATATAATCGCCTAATGCCCCACTATACGTCTTTAGGCCCCACATTTTCTACAACATAATTTTGTATTTCATTCTGAACTGATGGCTCTAAATGTTTCCAAACATCATCTTTACGTTATGCTGAAGTAATCTTTAAAAAAAATGTCTAATTTGTATCAGTCAGATTGTGTGTGTGTGTTTGTGCGTATGTATGGTTGTTTAAAGTGTATGTAATATAATAGTAAAATGTTTATTAATTAGATTGAATCTATTGTCTCTATAATAGGTTGAAAAGAATTTTTTTTTATAAACATTTTTAATACGTTCTATAATACTTTTATTAGTTAATTATATGAAGTAATTTAATCTTATACCTACTTCAGTTCAGTGGTGTGCATACGACAAATATAATGTAATGATTAACATCTTTTATTTTACCAGGTGATCTGGTAAATATAATGTCTTAAACCTTGTGCACTAATCAACAATTTGGATGAAATTATGGTTCTATCCTTTGTGACATTTTAGTTGTGCAAATAGTATTTGTTTATTATCATTTTTTATCAACTCTCAAATAGTAAAAATTTTTCAACCAGTTTTTATGTGTCAAAAAGAGATTTTGTAACGGTCTCATGTTTTTAGTTTTTTATGTTCATTTTTTTTTCTTGTAATAATTCTATCCCTTCAGTCTATTTCTCTTCTCAGATTGTGAGTTTAAAAAGTGCAACTCAATACACTACAGAACAAACACGAAACAGAAATGACAACACGTTTACTATAATTTTTTTAGAAGATATTCTTTATTGAAATAATCTTTGTTCTCTGACATAAAGATTACATTATCTACAATTTATATGTAAGCTTAGGTCCTGACCAAGACGTCACGTATTGCTTCCCTCAAAGAAATCAGCCTCTCGTCTCGAAGCAACGAACATGACCTTGACCTTTAAATAAAGCTTTGTTCTGCAGACGACAAAATCAATGAGAAGAACAAATATTATTTAAACATATTGGGAAATAAAAATTGTGGATGTAACGATAAAAGTATACTTAGCGATGCTTATATACAAAAAACATTTGTATGTTAGTGTTAGTGAAAGAATGTTCCTTTTATATTGGTGTACATAGTGTACTTAGTTAACCTCATAGTCAGAGAAAAAGTCAAGACAGTGGAAACTAAAAATCAAAGCGGACTTAGTACTTGTACATTACCTTTAAGTTTGGCTATCCTGTGTGAGAAACAAGATTCCTCCATCAAGAAGATGAGTTCAAAGATGGACAATCTTTCTTCCGGTTGATATTCTAAAAGATTGGTCAAAATGAGTCTGAAACACAAGTCACTAACAAATAAAAACGACATTTTAAAGATATGCCAAAAGTTTCTAAAGAATACAATATATTTTAATGTAAAAGTTTTGAATTTCAAATATTGCACTAAAATGTCTTTATATAAATATCAAATTACTTCTTTTAAACTTCAGAAATAATGTCGCAATAACGCATAATTTTTATGAGCTTAGAGGGGAAATTACTATGTAAGGCGTATATATGTTTGACTTACCTGTCTATACTAGTAGGCGACAAATTAGTTCTGACTGTTTCCATCATTGGTGCCATAGTATCTTGATTCAAAACATTCACTTTGAAAATCATACACCAGTAGACTACTCCAAGAGCGAACATGTCACACTGTAAAGAATTTAAAACATATAATTTTAATTACTGCTAAGCGGAAATTATAATTTAATAATATTTTTTTAAAGCAAAATATATCTGTAGCTAGTAGTATTTGGGTCAAAATTTATATACAGGTCAAGAAATTTCAGCAAAATATAAACTATGGGGATTTGGTTTTCACATGAGTAAATTGTACATGTAATATATTTTAGATTTAATAATTAATTACCCCCCCCCCCCACACACACACACACACACAACCACCTAACCAAGAAAGCAAACCTAAAATCTAATCGAAAAAAAAATATTATAGCAATGATAATATCAAGATGGTCATTTTTTTAAATATTATTAATTCCACGGTAGTTTAAAACTCCTAAGCCCTAATATGAGTAACATGATAAAAATAATTTTGTCCATTAACATAAGTCGCTTCAACAGTTCTAAATAGAAATATTAAATGCTTTGCAATCATTGTAATGGTTGTCGGGGTACAAATATATACACAGACTATCCAATAGACTTGGAAAGTTTTAATTGGGTTAAGAAGATGTTTTTTTTTAGTTTGTAATCGAAACATTTTAAAATCCGTACACCAAAAATTCGTAAAATCTACTTCACTAGCGAGTTAATTAAACCAAAACCTAGTTACACAAATATTTGCATAAAGTTTGTCCACTGGTAAAAGCAAAGAGTGGTCACACAAGCTCCACACAACATCCCGCATTCATAAAAATGCCTTAGCATTCTGTAGAATGGTTGAAGATTTCAAACAAATTAGGAAATTTATTTTTTTCAGTGCTTAACAGTGCTGAATTATATTAAAGTGGACAAAGAAAAACGTATCATTTACCCCAATATAGAGAAAACCCTTAAATTATTTCTTTGCAAGCCACAGTGGAAAATATTAGTAATTATTTCTGTCTCTCCCACAGAATCTTCTGCATGTTTAAAGACCCGCCAATTGATCACAACTTTATAAAGGACAAATCTTATTTATTGATAGTCGGCAGTAGACAAAATGTTCCATACAAATTTATTTCCAAACGTAACCAACACGGCCATGTTTGAGTCTCCAGTGGTAACAAGACTGGACATGCTATATTAACAATAAATTAATGGGCTAATCTGTTTTACTTTACATGTGTAATATAAACAAGTTTTCATACGTATATCAGAATCTGTTTTTTCTCTCTCTCTATATATATATATATATATTATTCTGCCTTATGAAATCTAAGACTCAAAGCTATCCATTTAACGTAAAAGGCTCTAAGAATATGGTCACAAATATTTATTTAGCTAAGTTATCGTTCGTTAGTTTAAGAAAGTTTGCGAATATTTAAAAAAAAAAAATACAATTCTATCTTTAGGAGCTTCAAAAATGTAAAGATAAATGACTTACTTTAAAAGGGTCAAATGGCCTCTTTAAAAACTGTTCTGGGGACATGTACACCACAGTTCCTTTTCTTTTGGTCACCATTGTATCCTCAGTGGGCAAGATATCCGATAAGCCGAAATCAGCAATGAGAACTTTCTTTTCTGTAATCAAAATGTTGTCCGTTTTCAAGTCTCTGTGAGCAACTTTTTTGTAATGAAGATAATTAACTGCAGCACACAGCTGCACAAAGTATTCATCACTCATCTCCTGATGCATGGAAGGCAGTACTTTGGTCAGAGTGCCATCTTCGTAGAATGGCATCACGTATGCGAAGTACCTAGGAAAGGATCCCATGAAATCCATGCTCATGATAAAAGGATGGTGGATCGTGGCGAGTACTGCAACTTCCGATAAGAAATGCTTTACGATTTTATTATCATCAAAAGTTTTGCCTTTGTAATAAGCTTTGATGACTTTCTTGACGTTGTGGTCTTGTTTGGATCTGACTTGAAAAACTTTGATCGGGTAATTGTAGTGAAGCAGTGTGCCCACCTCGAAGTGATGTACTTGGCATATTTCTTTCTGGTAGTTTTGAAGTTCCATTGTTTTTCTTTCCAGATGATACATTTTAAAATAGAATTGGAGAACACAGCTATCCGAAAATAGAGGATGAATTAAATTCCTACAATACGAAAGCACAAAGTCCCAAAGAAATATGAACACAAATATAATAAGTCCAACACTTGTAGTTCTCAAATAGAGATCTCAAAGTTGATGTAAGGGTAGGTTGAGTGATAAATGATAGAGTTAATTTTTTAAATTGATTTTTATAGCCAAGTTAGCTCCTCCCACAATCCTTAAGCTATAAATGTTTAATTTTACGTCATGTGATTGGCCGAAAGCTAAAGGTGCGCCGAACTATCCTCGTTGTCTTTGAAGTTTTCGACCAGTGGATGACACTCGGAGACGCCATTGTTCTGAGGTACATACGTCAGCAGACAACCAAGGTTTGGGGTGTTGTCAAAATTTGTTGCTTTGCAAGGATGACCACATTAGTGATTGAAGGACGACAATGTCAACAATCTTTTGTTTTCTCGAGACGACTTAGTGACCAGTTGCAGTGGACACCGCCTTGGTCTTCGGAGAAAGAGCAGGGGATTGCGGGGAACAAAAAGGACAAAATCAGATGTTTATGTACGAACTAAAAAAGTTTATTAACCCCCCCCCCCCCCCCATTTACCCTAATACAAAAAAAAAACACAAGACTTTGTGACATCATTTCTAATTTCAGAAGATTAATTTTTGAAACATCATAGTAGTAGTTTTCTCTGTATGGCCAATATGTTTTTTTTTTAAATATACATAACTTGTGAAATTTCTAGGAAAATTGTTAGAGCAGTTTATGAAATCAATGTCTATACCACCCTCCAGCAAAAATTGCAAGCTAATATAATTATAAGGAATTCTTTTACTCACTTTCCCGCAGACACACAAACTCACAAATTGTTTACTCCTAGTTTCCTTTGATACTCTGTAAACACAAACAAATCATTCGCTTGAACAACAAAGACATCAACACGATAGAGACCCGGCGTAGACTATCGCGGAGTCAGAAGTAGCCGAACAATTGCTTCATTAGTTGTAGCGCGTCAAAGCGCTATCGGCTCGGCCACTCCTATTGCGGTCATTCTTGTCCAGCATAAATAAAATCGTGTCAGCTGTCCTTAAGTAAACATAAACTGTCCACTTAAAACAATAGATTCAATTACATTCCTTTGATGCGCAAAAAAGTTAAGAGATGAAAGCATGTTCCACTGCTTCGACAACTTTCTGTCACAAATCACATGACAAAGAAAAAGCGCGAAATTATGGAGGGGGAGGAGCTTCAAAAAAATCAGATAAATAATTTAAATGATTATAGAGTCAGCAGTCAAGTCTAATCATACTGTACTTTCTTTACGTATGGTGTTTAAATCTCTAGCTACCTATGTACTATGTATGCCTGCTTATTTCATAATGATCTATGGTTAAACTCTGACATCATTGGCCATCGTGCTATTTAAATTATGATGCCTAATTTATACACACATAATAAAATCAATAAAGAACTTGATAAATCCAAAGAATTCTAATACTTCTTTATGCATAATAGCATTTTGTCAAGAAATATATTTACTGATCATGATTAATGAATACATTTAATCTAGACGTTTCAAATCAGAAAACTATATTTAATAGGTAAAGAATGATAAAGATTTCACCAGCCTATAGCTCATTAAGTGTCCAATATGAAGGATTAAGAATACTAGCCTAATAGCGACGTTCAATAATTACTCTTTAAAAAGCCTATACTGAGATACTGTACTAAATGACATTGCAAAATCCAGATATCTTTATACATTTTTTTTACTATATTGTTTAAAAGTGTTTTCTATTTAATTACATTTTAAAGCTTCAAAGCAGATTTCGGGCTTTAAAAAAATAAGCATTTATAAATGGAACAGTTAATAAAAAGATATTTAAAAAATGAATACTATTCTATGAAACTATTATGTTTAACTTGCTGTTTAAGTAAATCAACACAAATGTAGACTGTCTAGTAGTATGTGTAGGTTGAAACTTCACCTATAAAAATTTTGATTAGTATTAAATATCGACATTAATATCTTTTTTGTTTCTTTGTTGCTATTGTAGTGTGACATGTACTCACTTGGAGTAGTCTACTGGTGCATGCTATACAGGGTAGATGTGATTGACCTGAAGCCCAAGGAGCCACTACTCACGATAGTTTCACAAACATTCCACGTTCCAGATATCGACAGGTGAGTCAAAACTTAAACAGTGATTTTGTAAACGTAGTGAAGAACAATTTTTTTATTGACCAATATCACTGTAACAAACAATTTACATTTGAACATGAAGTGATGGATATTAAAAGAAATCATGACTAAGAAATAAAGGAAAATCTTTGAATTATTTGACATTTGTAGAACTCTAATAATAACATGTACGGATAACTTTTTCCCCTTATTTTAGGGACATTTTGTCATGTCTCTTGGAAGCTGATCCTACAAAAAGATTTTTAGTCCTGAGTCTGATCAATTTACTGAGCTTCTCGAAACGTTTTGACCATAGAATCAAACTACTTAGAGGTAATAAGTCAATGTGCGTGTGTGTGTGTCTGTGTATGTCTGTGCATGTGTGCCTATATTTTTCTCTTCTCCTGTGTTCTAGATACTAAAACATTCAAAGTGTATATTTATTTCATGTTGTTTTTTTTTCAAACGAACTCACATTATTTGTCTCCGTTTTTTTCTGTCTGTCTTTCTGTCTGTAATCTTTTCTAAACTTTGTTGTTGTTTTTTGTCAGAAAGTACAAATTGAGTATATCCTTTCTCTACAGACATTGGTTTGCCGTAATTGTCAAGATAAAGGTCTTTGTCCTTGTTTGTTAAAGTCTTAGAGTTTCAAGAAAAAGGTCTTGTGATGATAGATGTTCCTATAGCATGGAACATGCATATTATAAATTGCATTTGTACACACGTAGGCTACACATATTTCTTTTACTCACACACACACACAATCAAATGTAAAAACATCAGCATATTGTTTGAAAAGACTTGTACATTTTAGGGCCATGTTTCACAAGTTTCACAAGTTATTTTTTTTTTTATTTCCGGACTAAATTCATCACATGATCTTTATCTTTTGATTGTGTCACTCTTTCTTCGTTCTAAGTGTTTGTGATTTTTTTTTAAAAAGAGATCTTAATGTCATGCTGATCCTTTTACATTCATTAAAGCTGCTATGTTAATATTTTACTTTACTAATGTTTGTGCTGGTGATTGAAATATCTACTACATGTGGTTTTGTTTCAGAAATAAAATATTTTTTAAATTATAATCTGTGTAAGGTTTGTTGTTTTGTAAGAAAATGTGTACTCATGTTTTGTAGTATAATTGCATGTCTATGTACTGCTACAATGTAGTGTTGGTGTTACTGTTGTATTGATGGGTATTACTGTCAATAGACAAAGAAAACAAGGTTACAAAAGACAGTTTGTGTTGAAACACATACTCAAAATCGGTCCCCGAAGTGGTCCACCCAGGCAGGCTTCAATATTTTCAGAAAGAAAATCCGAATGAAATTATATCAAAGACAAATGAGAGATGAGAATGGAGAAAGAAGGTTAACAGATCTTGTGTAGTGCCCCAACTGTCCCGCAGATCAAGATCTTGTGTAGTGCCCCAACTGTCCCGCAGATCAAAGGATAGGTGAAAGTGAATGTAAAGCTAGATGTGAACCTGGCCTAACTAGTTCCCCTTTCAGACCTTGTGGTCTATAGGGCAGATGATGTAAAGTTCATCTTTTTTGTGGCCTACGGTTAACGAGGGTATCATGTAGCCAGCACAACGACCAACCGTCTTTACTTTTCCCCAACTAATGTCAGATACTCATTAGTGCTGAGTGGACTCAGAGGCGCCCAAGGATTCCAAAGTTGGAAATCCCAGTCTTCACCAGGATTAGAACCCGGGTCCCTCGGTTCGGAAGCTAAGCGCTTTAACGCTCAGCCACCGCGCCTCCAATGGCCTAACTGATGTCTTTAAATTAATCTAATTGTTTTGATAAAGCTCAGTCTCTTAATAGAATCGTCAAAAAAAAATAAAAATCTCGGCAATTAAAGAAAAAATTAATGAAAATAAAATTTACAAGATATATATTCGTTTTAAATTAAGTCTAAATTATGATGCATACTAATTAGATTTTTGTCCTTAAAAAACTGCTTGCATAACTGATTTTAAAAATTAGATTTTTCGCTTTCAGAGAAAAAAACAAAACCGTTTCATCAGAACTTTGAATGGTCTAAAATATTGTGATGTCGGATTTCAATATCTTTTCTAGTTTACGAGGACGGACAGACATTTCGCACAAAACTAATAGCGTCTTTTCCTCTTTCGGGGGCTGCTAAAAAAATATCAGAGGCGAAATTAAATATATCTGCCATTACTCAAATGAACACATTGCAAAAATATGCACACATTTATATATATATATATATTTTTATTGATCTTAATTCCACTTAAAGCAATGTAGTAGTTGTCTATTATTGACAAGACCTATATAAAGTACATTCTATTCGATTGTACATTTATAATTAATCAATTAAAATTATTTAAACAAAGTAGTTTAGAAATTATTTTATTTAGTGTTTTACAAAACAATTACACAAACAATCTCAAATGCAGAGACGAAAAGGTTTTAGTGCTAATAGACGCACATATCAACAAAATAAAATGACAAGACTTAAGTAAAGAAATGTAAAAACAAACAAGTAAATAATAATTTAAAAAAAAAATTAAAAGTTAAAAAAAAAAATGTAAAGTAAAAAAAAAAAGAGTGACATTAATATCAATTTAAATGACACATACATTTCGCAAAGGAGAAAAATAAAATGACTTAAAACTTTCCAGTAGCAGACCAACTGCTCAATGTTTTTACTACATCTCACATTTGAGTTCAAAATAAAATCAGCTGCTGAGGAAAGGGGTTAGGCGGCGAAAAGAAACTCTAAATCGACCACCGGCGGACAATTGTTATGCCGTCGCTGAGCGTAGCCGCGGAAAATACTGCATTCCTCAATAATCTTCGGACTCGAAGACAAGCATTATTAATATTATTATTTTTCATTATAATTATCATGCTAGAAAAGAACCAATATTCATTCTCAGGCACAGCGAGGGTCGAGTTTCGTTAAAGAAAAAGTTTGGCTCACAGATAAGTAGTTTGGCTCGCAAATAAATATTTCCATATTGTTTTCAGTTTTACAAGTGCTGCTGTGGACTGTGCAATTCGTGCCACTAGCTCGGGTTTGGTTTCCTCATCTGATACGATAGCTCCGAGGTATTTGAAACGTGTCACCTTTTTACCTCCATTGCTGATGCCTATTTTAAAGACCTGTTTGCTATCGTTTATTAATAGAATCTTTTCAGCATTTATTGGCATATTATATGCTGCAGAAGTCCTGTCTATGCGCATCATAGTCAGTTAGTTCCTATTCTTTCCAAGTAAGGCCAGCCATGCTAGCCACGAAGCTACGGATCGCTGCCTGGTCGTGCGGTTTGTGCGCTGGACTGTCGTTCAGATTTATCGATGGTCCAGGGTTCAAACCCTGCCCGCTCCTATCCCTCGTAGCTTTGGACTAGGAAGTAAACTATTTTTAGCTCTGAAGGAACACCTGAAACATGTAAACATTTTACAAATCACCTGAAACATGTAAACATTTTACAAACAAACATTTTTACGAAGCGCAATTAATTAATTTTTTTCTCCAATCATTACAGTACCTTCACAGCCGTTGTGAGCATCTTCCATGATCCCTTTAATGAAATATTGAAAAGAAGTGGTGAGAATTCATATCAAGATTTCTAGATCTAGTTTTGTATTAATGGATCAAATAGGTACTTTCCCAGTAATTTGACTTGCAAAAGAAATACACCGCGCAGTATATAAAATCAAACAACCATATATACTACGCAAAAAAATGGATTTAGTTACTCTTAATTAACTAAAATTTAATAGGACAAGCGCAGATATTTAAAATTTAGTATAACAAAGTATAAGATATGAAATGCTTCGACAAAATTTATATTTAATTCGTCCATCGTGGTTCGATGATAACCACCTTGTCGTCCAGGTGGCTGAGGGCCTTGCACTGGGGTTTTGTGCCTCCTCGTGTGGCTGGTGAGACCTATGTAATTCTTGGTATACCGCAAAATTTTGTTTTACATACATCGTGGAAAAATGTTCGATGTGATAAAGATTCTCTTCGACCTTCAAGGGTCTAAAAATAAACAAAAAATGTTTTGATCTAAAAAAAAAACATACAAGGAAGGTCTTTGTGAGCCCCGAAAACCTTGTAATATGGCCATAGATTTTTAGTTTGCGTACATTTACAATAGTTAGCAGGTCATAGGAGAGTCCAAATATTGTATGATTCCAATAGACAATTGTATCGATTTCAACAGACGAAGTAAAAAGTATGACAGGTGCAAGAAATGGTTTGTCACTGTTTTGACGAAAAAACAAAAAATATCACGAGATACTTCCCAACCATTGTATTATTCACAACTAAGCGCTAGGTAAAGAGAATACAAATAATGAGCCTGAAGATCGACCATTTGACATTCGCTTTATTGGTACTACTGATGTCCATGTTACTATCCAATTCAAAGTGGCACCTTAAAATAAATATTTACACTTTCTTCATGGCTTAATGAAATTTGAATATTTTTATTAGCAGAAATTATTTTTTTTTAATTTGTGTTTTTCTTGTTCTAACTTCTAGTTTTCAAGTGTGTCCACCTTCCAGTTTAAAAAAATTATTTAAAAAAATGGTAGAAAGTTCGAAACAGCTCGCACGAACGATTCCCGGTCATTTTATCCACGGTCACTTCATCCCCGGTTACTTCATCCACGGTCATTTCATCCCCTGGCCATTTCATCCCCGGTCATTTCCTCCCCGTCACATCATCCGCGGTCATTTCATCCCCGGTCATTTCATCCCCTGGTCATTTCATCCCCGGTCACTTCTTCCCCGGTCATTTCATCCCGTCATTTCATCCTCTGTTCATTTCACCCCCTGGTCATTTCATCCCCCGGTCATTTAACCGGGGATGAAGTGACTGTGGATGAAATGACCGGTTACCGCACGAACATCTCTTTTCCTCACAAATATTTGACTCCACCGTGAGTGACATTGTCAGGCTACCTGAACTGGAAATATCACTTAAATTCAATAAACAGTCAATTTAACATCTGTCTGTACATCACGTTTCTATTCTACTTGATAGTGCTCAGTGCACTCTGAACTTGTCTGAGAAGAGTTAGACGAGACAACCAGACGAGGTATACTTACTTTATTTTGGACGCTCAATATGGCCTAGATCTTATCAGGTTCAAATCATCCAGATGGTTACTCAGAGACTCGAACGATTTATTATTAATTCATTTTATTACTCTAATAATTTGTTTTTGAAACATAGAAATATTTTTTTACAGTGACTTTGATGACGATAAAAGTTTTTTGCTCAATACCAAGACCATTTAAGTACTAATTCCTTATCATCGTGCTGACATGTAGTAATATGAAATATTATCTGGTGATAAATTGATTAGATGACTTTTGTCTAGTGAGGCGAGATGGCTGAGTATTAAAGGTTCGAATCTTGGTGAAGACTGGGATTTTGAATTTTGGGATCTTTAGTATCTTTTGGGATCTTTAGTACACATTTGAGTCCACCCAGCTCTAATGGGTAACTGAAATTAGTTGGGAAAAAAATTAAGGTGGTTGATCGTTGTGCTTGCCACATGACACATTTGTTAACTGTCGGCACAGAAACAGATAGCCTTTATATGGTCTGCCCTATAGATCGCAAGGCCTGAAAAGTGGAACTTTACTTACTTAACTATTTTTGTTAAGAAAAAAAAAACTAAATTAAATTTCAAATTTCCCATTTATCCATATGGGATACTACTGTACATTTTAAAACTGTTATACGCAATAATTGCTATTCCAAATCAGACAGTAGATATGAATTATAGAAAGAGACCACGACTTTGATATATATACACGTATGTTTGAATTGTTAGGCATCATTACTTAACACCTTACAAAGAGAATATAAATTCTTTATAATTTTCTTTCCTTCATCTTAATCCTTATTTTTGTTTTGTTAGAAAGATTAGATCAACTCACTCTGTCTGGTACAAATCTTGTACACGTTAGTTCCCCACTTTCTTTTCTCGGATCAAGTTGAAACTTGGAACTTATATTCATTGTGGTAGAAAACAGATCAATAAAACATAACCTATTAATTAATTTAATTCATTTTGTTTTATATAAAATGGGGAGGTAAATATCGCAATACTGAGAGATACGACAGTTATTATTTGGTTCTCTCCCTGAAATAAAATTTCTTATTGTATTTATTTTTTATCTTGCTTGTTAGATCTTTACTTTGTACTGTAACCTGAACCGAGGACTTTGAATGTCGTTAAACATTAACTTTATCCTATACTCTCATTATGTTAACAAAGAACAAAAAAAAGAAAATCTCTAAATTATGGAGATGCTCATTCTTCATGGGGAAGTTGCTGTGGCTGAGTGCTTGGCTTCCCGAACCAGGGACCTGATTTCTAATCTCGGTGAAGACTGAGATTGACATTTTTTTTTCTGTACTTTTATGGTACTCCTGAGTCCACCCAACACTAATGGGTACTTGACTTTTATTAATAAAAGTAAAGGCGGTTGGTCGTTGTGCTGGTTAACTGTGGGCCAAAGAAACAGATGACCTTAACAGCATCTGTGCAATAAATCGCAATGTCTGAAATGGGAACTTTGCTTTTATTCTTTACTCATTCTTTTTATACTGATGAGGCCCTGTTATTTATTTTATACTGATGAAAAGGAAAAGGAATTAAATATTAAGAGAACATCAGGTCTGCCTCCGTCTGTGTATTGGTAGGCTTTTTTTTTTTTCAATAAATTATCTTTATTTGTGTTGGTCTTTGTTGTTATTAATGTATTTTGAAGTTTATCATTCTTGTGATTTTAAGCTGTGTAGTCTGATTATGACATGCAATATATTATTTTCATTCAATCTAAAATAGAAAGAAAAATGGCTTATTATCGAAGAGAAAGCACATATTGTTCTCTTGATCATTATAGACATTTCGTTTTAATAAATCAACTCACTTATTTCCTATGCTAATTTTTTTTTTTTTTTTTTTTTTTTTATAATTGTGACACCTAATAATCTAGAGAAAAAAAAAAACAGAAAAAAAAACAAAAAATACTTTATTGGACTATTGTATCTCAGTTCAATTTGATATTTCATTATATACAATTCATATGTAGTTTTATGTCATGTTATGTCACACAGGACTTTCACCAAAGAAATCTCTTGTACGGACACAAAGAACTTGACCTTTGACATTTAAATAAAGCGTTGCTCTGCAGACGACAAAATAAAAAGAAGAAATTGAAACATCATGTTTGGACAAAAGTATTTTTTAAACATACACACACACACAATTTAAATTTCTAGGTATTATAGACTGATAGCGTCATGGATGACTGAAGTATTTTTTTTTTTACAGAGTTATTGTTCCTGATGTATATATTTATTTCCCTTCGCACATTGCCTGAGAACAAGGCCGACAATTCGGAACTGAAACTAAAAAAAAAAGATGACATACTAAAAGAATACTTGTACATTACCTTTAAGTTTGGCTATCCTGTGTGAGAAACAAGATTCCTCCATCAAGAAGATGAGTTCAAAGATGGATAATCTCTCTGCAGGGTTATATTCTAAAAGATTGGTCAAAATGAGTCTGAAACACAAGTAAAGTCGTTTGAGAACTATTTTCAAAATGTATCTATTTAACAATATGAGATTTTCACTACCACGGTTTCTGTATTGAAAGACACAACATAATGTATTTATTTAAGGAGTTGTAGATGTATATGTTGGCTTTATTTACAAATAATGCATATCATCTCAGCGGGGTGGGGGGGTTGGAAATGCCTGCATTACATTAAACCAATATATTAGCAGTCTAATGCATTCTTGGTGTAATACTAAGAAATAATATATATATATGCACAAATACAAATTGTAAGACAAATTTCCATACGGATAATAAAGATTATGTTATTATTATAATATATATATATATATATATATATACATAAAAATAGGGGCGCGGCAGTTGAGTGGTTAAGTGTTCGCCCTTAAAAACCTGAGGTCCTGGGTTCGAATCTGGTTGAAGATTGGGATTTCGGGATTTTTAGGGCGTTCTAAGTCTGTCCAACTCTATTGGGTATCTAAATTTAGTTGGGGAAAGTAAAGGCGGTTTGTTGTTGTGCTGATAGCATGACACACTGCTCGTTATCCGTTGGTCAAAGAAACAGAACATCTTCTTCCCCATAGATTGCAAGTTTCAGAAACGGAAATTCTTTCTTTCTTTATATATAAAAGTTTGTCTTACCTGTCTATACTAGTAGGCGACAATCTATTCCTGACTGTTTCCATCATTGGTTCCTCGATCTCATGACTTAAAACATTGACTTTGAAAACCATACACCAGTAGACTACCCCTAGAGCGAACATGTCACACTGTAAAGAATTATATGTATGTGTTTTATAATACTGATAAGTTTTAATTATTTTTGAATAAATAAATTTGTTTAAATGCATAAAGGAAAGGGTATCTCAGTTCGAGATGTAGTCTGGAATTTAGTATGCTAATACACTCAAGCAATATCAGAGTCAAAATATTTGTAAAGATTGATTGGTGTTCGAAATTAACATTTAATTTAGAACATCTTTAATTTCGTTCATGTCATGCTATGTTAATGTTTTACTGATTGCAGATCTATTTAAAGTTTCAATTAAATCAAAAGAGTTCCATAATATACAGTTTTATTCACGACGGCTGTATTTTTTTGCAGCGTATAGACAGAGATTCTTTGTGTGTGTGTGTTTGTGTGTGTGTTAAACTCTTTATTGTGGGTGTTTTTTTAAATAATGAGGTTGTTTCTACCCATATTAAACTGAAACAGAACTAGATGTAAGTTACAGTCCTGGTGAATTAAAGAATCTAAAGAAATGTGTGTATACAAACGTTCACATAATACTGTTAGAGAGTAGAAACAGCTCTTGATAAAGCCGTATTATACTAAATCGAGAAAAAATGTGACTCAAATTTATAGCTAGTAGGCAACATAAGTTCAATTCTCACATTATTTATATAAATACCGACAAGGGAATATACTTTTAATTATTTCTCCCCCCCCCCCCCAATTAATTTTAAGCAGGCTCAAGACCTGCATTTGTATCCCTTCCTAATAGAGGACATGTTTGTTGATATGATTGTAAAGCTTTAACCCCATGCGAAATCTTTGTTTTAATTATAACATGAAAACTAGCCTACAATGATTTATTATCACAGTAGAAATTGTGTATGATACCCCACTGATCGTATTGGCAATGTTAAAGCGTAATATGAAATCAATTAATGATTGTTTTTTGCTTCGCGAATACAATATACAAAGGTTTTTTGCTGATTTTTTCGCACATTAAATATTGTTTCTAGATTTAAAGATTTTCCCACCTAATCAAGTTTACGACATTTACCCATACTCTACACAGTGATAGAAGCGTCTGCTATGTAGAATAATTTTATTCATATGTGTATCTGCTAAGCAAAGTTATTGTTAGATTAAAAAGGATAAGGTATACTTCATCAAATATAAATACAAATTTAAGGAGAATGCATGTCAAAATATAATAATTTTGTTACTTACTTTAAAAGGGTTAAATTTTTTCTTTAAAAACTGCTCTGGGGACTTGTACACCACAGTTCCTTTTCTTTGGGTCGCCATTGTATCCTCAGTGGGCAAGATATCCGATAAGCCGAAATCAGCAATGAGAACTTTCTTTTCTGTGATCAAAATGTTGTCCGTTTTCAAGTCTCTGTGAGCCACTTTTTTGTTATGGAGATAGTTAACTGCAGCACACAGCTGCACAAAGTATTCATCACTCATCTCCTGATGCATGGAAGGCAGTACCTTGGTCAGAGTGCCTTCTTCATAGAATGGCATCACGTATGCGAAGTACCGAGGAAAGGACCCCATGCTATCCATACCCATGATATATGGATGACGGACTGTGGCGAGTACTGCAACTTCCGATAAGAAATGTTTTGCAATTTTGTTCTCAACATCAGTGTTGTCTTTGAAAAAAGCCTTGATGACTTTCTTGACGTGGCGGTCTTGTTTGGATCTGACTTGGAAAACTTTGACCGGAAAATGATTGTGAAGCAGTTTGTCCACCTTGAAGTTATATACATGACATGCATCTACTTGGTATTTACGAAGTTCGAGCGTGTTTCTTTTCATAGGATACATTTTAAAATAGAATTGGAGAACACAGCTAGATGACAATTAATGATGAATTAAACCTTGCAATACGAAAACACAAAGTCCCTCAAAAAATAGAACACAAATATAATAAGTCCAACACTTGTATTTCACAAAGAGAGATCTCAAAGTTGATGTAAGAGAATATAGAGTTAAAATTGATAGAGTTCATTTATTTCATTGAATTTTATAGCTAAGTAAGCTCCTCCCACAATCCTTAAGCTATGGTTGTTTAATTTAATGACCTGTGATTGGCCGAAAGCTGAAGGTGCGCCGGACCATCCTCGTTGTCTTAGAAGTTTTTGACCAGTGAATGACACTCGGTGACGCCATTGTTCGGAGGTACATGTCAGCAGACGACTAAGGTTTGGACTGCTGTCATAATTTGTTGCTATGCAAAGATGAACGCATTAATGAATGAAGGACCGAAAATGTCAACAATCTTTTGTGTTCTCGAGACGACTTAGTGACCAGCTGCAGTGGACACCGTATAGGTCAGTCGGAGAAAGAGCAGGGGATTGCGGGGAACAAAACAGGACAAAATCAGATGTTTATGTAAGAACTGAGAAAGCTTATCAAAAATGTCCACCACCGCTGCCCCTTATCCAAATACATTGATGAACATGGATGGACAACAGTAAAGAATTTTACAATTATGTCATTTAAAAGACGACCAAGATAGTATTGGGCAGCATCGGCGTAGCCAGTCGGGGGTTTTTAAGGTTCAAACTTCCATCGAAATAAAAGAAATTTTGTGACTGATTATTTGCTTTGATTTCTGTTTATTTTAGGTGAGAGTTTGATATTAAACCATCTCTTGCCCCATCGCAGCCAAGGGGGTTTTGACTTTAAAATCCCTTTCCATGGGGTTTCGCGATTAAACCCACCTCTTATATAAAAGAAAAAAAAATAATGCAAATGAAAATCCCAAATCGCAAGAGGATAGCCAAGGGGGATATTGATTTTAAACCCCCCTCTGAATTTTTTGTTATGATAAAACCCCCTCTTCAGTATAAGAATAAAGCATACATCAGTCACCAGATTCTATGAGCGTAGTCTAGAGGGGTTCTGTGTTCAAAAACCTCCTCCAGAGGGCTTTAAGTTAAAACCCCATCCAGAGGGTTTTGAGTTTAATACCCTCCCCCCAACAACTTCAATATAAAAAAAGCAAATTACTCATTCATAATTCTGTGAGTGTAGCCAAAGGGGGGGGGGGGGTGAGTTTAAACCCCCGATTCCAGAAGGCTTTAAGTTTACCCCTCCACCAATGGTTTTAGTTTAAAATCCCCCTACAGATAGTTCTGAGGTTGAAAACCCCCTCTTCAATATTATTCTAAAAAACAAAAACTCCAGAGATTTTTTAGTTTAAAACCCCCAACAGATGGTTATGACTATAAAACTTCCCCTTTTGATAAAAATCTAAAGCAAACTACAATTACCTAAATCCAAGAGCATAGCAAAGAGAGGTTACAATTTCTACTAGTCGCAGTGAATAGCATGTAAGTAATCTGCCAAAATTGTAAAAAGACTAAATGTCGCCAAACAAGGATGGCTAAGACGGATTTCAAGAGTCAGTTATGGAGATCTGGTCTAAAACAAGGAACTAGAAGTCGACCACTTGTGAGGTTTTTATAGAGGGTCGCATGAGTTTTGCGGGACATGTTCTCCGTCAAAATGAATTACGCATAATAAGAGTTGTGATGACATGGAGGCCATTACAAGGAAAGCGCAAACTGGGACATCCTAGTACAACTTCACGCCACACTTTCATGGAGGTCCTCAGAGCAGGTGGAAAGAGGCTTAAGAGATTGTCAGTAATTGATTTTTGCGGAGAAAGCTTTCCTTCCAATGCTCCGTACCGCGCGAGGGGATCTAAGTAAGAAAAACAGTTTAATGAGGTTTCACGTGATGCTATCCTCACTGGCAAATGTTATGGACAAAAACAACAACCTACTACGGATGAATAGACGTCTGTGAATATCGAATTGGTTTATAACGTTTGACATTTATAACTAAAATCTTCATCTGAAAATAGGTCTCTGTAAAGTAGCCATAACGACTAAAGTTGTCCCTCATTGTACTTTATTTTACTAACGTAGGGAATGGTAATATTGAAAAAAAAAACTTTGACTTAGTAATTATTGGTTATCTGTTTAATTTTGACCGAACATATAATATTTTCAAAAGATTCTTATTAAATTATTATTTTTTAATTACCCATTACTAACTGTGAATAGACGTTATTTTAATGACTTAACTATATAAAATTTAGCTTTGTGGTATAAAGGGAGTTTAATCTTTGAAATTGCTTCATTAGTTGCAGCGCGTCACAGCGCTATCGGCTCGGCCACTCCTATTGCCGTCATTCTTGTCCAGCCTAAATAAAAACGTGTCAGCTGACCTTAAGTAAACATATACTGTCCACTTCAAAAAAGAGTCACTTAAATTTCTTACAGCGCAAGAAATTAAAGAGATGAAAGCATGTTCCACTGCATTGACATCTTTCTGTCACAAATCACATGACAAAGAAAAGGTGCCAAATTATTGAGAGGGATGAGCTTCATTAGCAAATAAATCAGAAGGATATATTTTATTACTTGAAATATTCAGCTTCTTAAGACACTTGTGTTACATCTGAAAATCTCATCCTGTGATCAGCTTGAGTTCAAATCATTTCTACTCTCAATATTTACAACTTGTGTTTCATTGAAACAGATCTAGTTCATTCTATATTTCTAGTTATTTCGACTCTGCTTCTATTCACAATGTTGACCAGTAAAGGAAAAGTTTTACAAATTAAAGAGTATCAAAATGATGCCTGAGAAGTCTACGATATGCAGATAGAGAAAGTCATAAGAGATCGTTATCCTACCAAAGTTGTACAAGTTCACAAAACACTCGATCCCAACAGAAAGTGGGCTATAAAAGTGTGTTACGAACATGATACACAGAAAGGTATTCCGGCGGAAAGTCAGTTCTTAACAGAAGCTGGACTACTGGCAGAGTACATTTAACCAACCCCTAAGCCAAAAACTTAAAAAGTTTGAATGATTAAACCTACTAGCATTCTATACCAATTTTTAAACATGTAAAGACAATTCCACTTTGATAAACTAATGTTTAGGTACTGAAACCAAAGAGACTATTGTCCAATCTAGATGTCTTTATAAAATATCTTCACTATATTGTTTTAAAAACGTTGTTTTTGACACAATCAATCAAGAAGATCTCAACACAAATTTTTTTTTTTGCATATGCCGTAAAGCACATACACACACACACACACAAATACAAGACGTCGACATTGATTTTGTGTAAGTAGCGAAGATTTTAGATTTTAAAAAGAAGAGATTGATAGTAAAAGAAAACATGACTACAGATATTAGCTTGCTGTAATTGTCAAGAGAGAGTTCTTTGTTAAAGTCCCTGAGTTTAAAAAAAGATTTTGTGATGATAGCTGTACAACAATTTAAAAATGAAGCTAAATAATTCTCTACCCTAAAGTCAATAATTTTCCTAAATGTCAATTCTAAGTAATTAGAATCAAACACCTTATTATCATGTAAAGCTTTGAGCCGGCTAGTCCAAACAAGTTTCCGATATTCAGAAACAAAAATCAAATTGAAATTATGAACCATTTTATTTTTCAGTTTCGGCAACTTATTTAAAACAATAGACAAGTTTAGATTCATTAGTTGCCACAGTTAGCTTCTAACAAGTCTCTTACAATATTTTTAACTTTAAGGAATAATGGATATTCCAAATATATTTGCTTCTCGTGATCAGCATTTTCAATGATGACATAATTTACACTCATAGACATTTGCCCGTTTTTTAACTATAGGGGTCATCCCAAAGATGAGCCTATAAGTTATTTCTCTAGCTTTTGGTGTTATATATATATGCTGTGTAGGTTTCTGAATGTGTCACCCGAAGAACTCTTCCCAACTTAATCCTATTCAGTAGGCTTCCTTGTAAGAGCTTTTTAAGTGTTGTCTATGATTCTTTGATTTTTATGTGTTGTCATTAACAATGAATAATTGTGCAAAGTTGTAAAAACATGTTATTTATTTTTCTTACGAATCTTGACAGAGTGACAGACAGACATAAGAATTTAGTTTTTCTAAGCTTTGTAAAAAAAAAAACAATTTTGCAGAATGCAATATTTTCAGCTTGGTGTCAGCTCTTGTTCAGTTATGCACCTAGTATTTCGCTTCAAATCATATAAAAATAACATTTTTGTAGATTGTTGTTAGCAAAAGTAACTTTCCGGCTTCAAAATGGAAATGAAAACATATAGCAATACAATTTATAAATATTAGTAGAAATCATTGAAAAATCAGTTTTCACATCTATTTGTTTTATGTAAATATATATATATATAAGACATCATGTTTTTTGTGTGTGTTTGTTGTTGTTGTATTTTGGTAATATCGTCCTATTAAACAACAACAAAATGTGTTTTAAACCTGCGTTGTCTTACAGGTTATCAGCTTCACTTGTACTTTGGTTAGCATTAGCTCAGATGCGAACTCATGTCTTTCAGGTTATTTACATTTATTGTAAAACTTGTGAATAAATGTTGCGAAACTAATTTTTTTTTTATTTTACAGATTTTTACCTTATGTGAAGTTAAATGTTTTGACCAAATGCAACAAAGGACTACATTGTCCTCCAGTTTTACAAAGACGAGAGTGTCTATTACTCCTCTGTTATTATATTTCTGTCCACTTGACATTAGATCTAGTTGAGAAAAATTAAAGGCTTTTGATTGGTGATTGCTGTGCTGTCCAAGTTAAAAATTAGCCATAGGAACAGATAAGTCTACATCATCTAACCATCATCTAACCAAGAAACCGAAAGAACAGTAGGGCTGCTTTTATTACGTTGCCCACGATATGGACTCTTGTGTCGATGGTTTGAAACCTTACCGTCGCCGACATGCGAGAGGTTTGGACTAGGATGTAATAATCTTAATATCAGTGGCGTTTGTGGTTGAGTAGGAAAGCGCTTGGCTTTCGAAACGTGTGGACTTGGGTTCATATCTCGGTGAAGACAGGGACATTGTATCTCGTTTAGAACAACTTTCAGTCCAACCAACTCTATAGGTACATTAGTCGGGTACATTAGTCGGGTACAGGATAGGTTGTTGGTACTTTTGCATGTCACCCTCGTTTATCGTTTGTAATCTCAAATGTATAGCTTGAAGGAGCAAGTCGGAATTGAGTTTAAGGGAAACAATTTACTGATGGAGACAATATAAAAATAAACTCGGTTATATCCCGTATAATTTTCAGGATCTAATATTTTTAGGATTTTCCTTTCAATGTTGTCTTTATTATATGCTTAGTATTCAAACTTTTTTCTATCTAGTCTATATCTAATTTTAATTTCGAAAAATATTTTAAAAAATAAATAATTTCAAAAATATTGCAATCGGTTTCTTTCACCTCTAAAAATATACACAACTTCAATGTTTGCTTTTATCAAAATCTTATAATTACAATGCAAATTTAACGAAAACAGTTAGTAGAACATCTTGACTCCTAAAAAAACTATAAACAAATTTTTTTTTGATTAAATCACACCCTATGGAAATTTAATTTGCTGAATATCAATTACTGAATTCTCTTAACACTCAACTCTCATCCCTGCTGAACAGTAAGAAAACTGTTTGGGTGTCCTTATAATTCTCTACTAACATATACAAGGATAAATGTACATGTCAAAGAGATAGTGCTAGTTAATAGAAACCCGGTGTTAACAGTCAGTGTCCAGTGCAACTGAACAATAGCTTCGGTTTTTGGTTATTGTAGCTCTTTGCGATATCAACTCAGCCACTTCTAATAAGTTGTTGTAATTAAACACTTTTAATTGTAATTCTTCATCTCTTAAGGATAACTACTAACCAATGCAGCTTACCTCTGATTATCAATTTTGTTTGTTTAACAAGTCACGAACATTTCTTTTTAAAAAAATCATAAGTCCATGCCTCCTTGACTTTGACTAACTTAGACTTTGGCTGACAGGGTTTTTACTTTCAATAAATTTTTGAAGGGCAAATGGGTGACAGCGTGTAAAGGGTTGGTTGTGTGACTGATGTAAATAGTGCACTTGTACTGGTTATCAAAATGTAAAGAGTGATGTTGTGTTCAATGTGTGTAATGTTGAAGAATACTGGGTTCGTGTGTCCACTTAACACGTAACAGACACGAATAGTATACAAAAAACGTGAGTCTATCTTCAGCAGACAAATATGAGGTTTATTCAATAATAATAATGTACCGCACTTCTAGTCGTTACACCAAAATATCCAATTTGCAATATAACTACATCCACATAACAGCGGTATCAAATATACAAGTGCTTTATAACAAAATTTCACTACTATAATATGTCCCATAACAGCGGTTAACAATAATCTTCAATTATATGTATCTTCAATAATATGTATCCAGCTCTAAGTACAGAAGAATAATTATTAGAAATACATGTACTGTCTCTACTCCCAGAGACGACTCTATACTCAACTCAAAGTTACTTCTGTTCTCCAGTGACCAAAAGATAATACTGACTAAAAGTCAATTTAGTCATTCTTACTTCCTCTTTCTAGAACCTAATACCTACACAAACATCAACTTCATTTAGCTTTTTGTTCCCCGCAATCATCTGCTCTTTCCTCAGCTGACAGTGACGTTGTCCGCTGCGGCGGTTCACTAATTCGTATAGAAAAAAAAACAAAAAGATTGTTGAAATTCTTATCAGAGAAACTCAACACTTAAATCGCTAATGTGGTTAGACTTGTGTAGCAACATATTATTAATTGAATGAATGTCAAATAAACTTAAGGAGAAACAAAAATATATAACAAATTAAAACGTGATTAGAATGTCATACCCACTCCCTGACACATACTTCAAAAAGTAAAGTTTTATATACATGTAATATATTTATACCTTCGCTTTCTTTATTGTTATTGGGTAGCGGACACTTGTAATTGTAGTTTGACTGGTTTTATGACAACCTAGTTAGCTATCTGTCAGGCACAAAGATAAGCTCCTAATCATATATCCAGGATAATATTTATAATAACAATTGTTATAATTATATTCATGGACCAGAGGTTCTGAAAAAAAAATACTATTCTGAGTTCTGAATTGTAATATAAATAATATTGTGTTTTATGTATTATATAGTTTAGGAGAAATAGTTTGCTACAGCTAACTAATCAGTTGTATAACTAGCTGTTTTTTTTTTATGCATAGTTTGTAAGAATTTAAAGAAAAATTTATTTTGGTGTAGTAGAATATGTCCACACTAAATAACCTTACACACCAAAAAACCAAAGAAAACTTATGACATCAATATCTTTTTTTTTATTTAGCATTAAAATGGCAAGCCTTTCAACGCAAGGAAACCGACTCTTATAGGCACGTGGAATGTAAGAACCCTGAATCAGTGCGGTAAACTGGCCCAACTTTTAAGAGAGTTTGACTCTTACCGGCTGGACATCCTTGGGATCTGCGAGATGCGGTGGACATCAAGTGGACAAAAAATCAATGATGGCTAGACAATAATATATTCAGGACATGATAAGGAGCACATTGGTGGTGTAGGAATCATCATGTCTAAAATAGCAGCTTCAGCGCTAATTGCTTGGAAGCCGGTCAGTGACCGCATCATTACAGCTCGACTCCAAACAAAGCAAATCAAAGTCACTACCATCCAAGCATATGCCCCTACAGAGGATGCAGAAGATACCATCAAAGATAATTTCTATAACCAACTACAAACCACTCTTGATGAAACACCTACTCACGACCTAATTCTAATGATGGGAGACTTTAACGCCAAAATCAATCCCAACCGAATTGGCTTTGAATATGTAATGGGACCATATGGCTCTGCAGAAAACATCAGTGATAATGGCGAGCGCTTGATTTCTCTCTGTGCATCCAACAGCCTTTCAATTGGAAACACATATTTTAAGCACAAACAAATACACAAAAAAACATGGCGATCACCAAATGGAGAAACCTTCAACGAGATAGATTACATTTGCATCTCCAAACGATGGAGGTCATCTCTGTTAGACGTGCGGACCCGCAAAGGAGCGGATAACGGCTCAGACCATACCTTGTCAGTGGCAAATGTAAGCTCCGATTGAAACGCCAACCAAAACGAGCCACACGACCCCGCCCATTTAATGTAGAGAAGCTTAAAGACGGCAAACTGCAGCACAGTTCCAATTGAAACTAACGAACTGCTTTGAGGCTCTTGCAGATATATTGACCCTTGAAGAAGAGTGGGTCAACTTCAAAGATACCACTATTGGGTGCGCGGAAGAAGTTATCGGAAGGAGGCGAGGTTCATACAAGGAACGGTGGATACAAGACAGAACATGAAAATTGATATATAAGAGGAAAGAGGCCAAACGTAGACGAGACCAGAAAATAAAAACACAGGATCGCAGCCTAGCGGAAGAAGCCTATAGGGAAGCAGATCTGAAAGTAAAGAGAAGTCGGCGAGATAAACGGAACTGGATTGAGCAGTAGGGACAAGAGGCACAAGCAGCTGCAAGCAGAAATGACACAAAAACCCTCCATCGTATTGTCCGAGATCTCACTGGAGCAAAGAGTGGACATGGGGCACCGATAAAAGACAAGCAATGCAAAACTTTGTTAACGAAAGAAGAACAGGATGCAAGATGGGTAGAGCACTTTAAAGAGACCCTTAACCAACTGTCGCCAGACCTAACCTATATATTCAAGGACCCCTCTCCAGACAATGATCTCAAGGTCAAGACAGACCCAATAACTGCTGAGGAGGTTACCATGGCCATTGCAGTGTTAAAGAATAACAAAGCACCAGGGCTAGACATGATATCAGCAGAAATGCTAAAATATGGGGGACAGTGCATTGTTAACAGAATGACTGATCTCTTAAATCTCTGTTGGCGAACTTCAAAAGTCCCAGAGGACTGGCAAAAGGGAGTGATTGTAAAGCTTCCAAAAAAGGGCAACTTGGCAGACTGCAACAACTGGAGGGGCATTACTCTCCTCTCTGTCCCGGTTAAAGTTTTCAGCACTATTTTGTTGAGGCGGCTTCAACAGTCTGTAGATGAAAGGCTCAGAGAAGAACAAGCAGGTTTCCGAAGAGGCAGATCATGTACAGAGCAGATTTTCGTTCTACGAAATATCATAGAACAAAGTCTTGAGTACCAACAACGGCTAACGATCAGTTTCGTGGACTTCAAAAAAGCGTTTAATAGTGTCCACCGAGAATCACTATGGAAAATAGTTAGAGAATACGGTATCCCAGAAAAATTCGTCCAGATCCTACGACACCTTTACAGTCAATCTAGTTGCTGCATTAAAACAGAAGAGGGAACAACAGAGTTTTTTACAATCGAGACAGGTGTGAGACAGGGGTGCATCTTATCTCCCTTCCTTTTCCTCCTAGCCATCCACTACATAATGAGGAGAGCAATGAACCAGACTGCCTTTGGCATTCCATGGCATGAACAGCTCTGATTGACGGACTTGGACTTTGCTGATGATGTTGCTCTACTCGGGGCTACAAATAAATGCATTCAAGAAATGACGGAGAGCCTAGACAGAGAGGCACCCAAAATTGGCCTCCGCATAAACTTGGACAAGACTAAAATTATGCGAGTGGGATATAAGGCAAAGGGTGTCCCCGTCAGACTTGGCGAGTCAAAGCTTGAAGAGCTGGACAAGTTCACGTACCTTGGCAGCATCATAACAAATGATGGAGATGCTTACCATGATGTAGAGTGCCGAATAGGAAAGGCAGGGAGCATTTTCCAAAGGCTGCAGCCTATTTGGACTAGCCAAGCCATTGGACTCGAGACAAAAATACACCTTCTCAACACTATCGTCATTCCAACTGCTACATATGCATGTGAGACGTGGAAGTCATCTGTTAAAAATTGAGAAAAGACTAAATGTGGCTCAACAGAGATGGCTGAGACGGATTTTGGGAGTCAGTTACACAGATCGGGTCTCAAACAAGGAAATCCTATGCCGAACTGGGAGTCGAACACTTGGTGAGGTTGTGACTGAGCGTCGCATGAGGTTTGCGGGACATGTTCTACGTCAAAATGAATTACGCACACCAAGAGTTGCGATAACATGGAAGCCAAAACAAGGAAAGCGCAAACAGGGACGTCCTCGTAATACTTGGCGACACACCTTCATGGAGGACTTCAGAACAGTGGACACCAGGTGGGAGGAGGCTTCAGACATTGCCAGTGACATATCTTTATGGAGACAGCTTGCAGCCCAATGCGCCGAACGGCGCGGGAGGACCTAAGTCTAAGTAAGTCTAATCATTAAAACAGGATAAAGAGATTGACAACTTGTAGAAATTTGAAAGCACCAAAACATTTAATTGAAAAAAAATATTTTCAAATCTTATGTATTTTTTTGTTAAAGTTATAAGACTAAGAACGTGGCAGTCTTTCCCAGTCATAAATCTAAAACCCTCACACGAAAACGCAAACACAAACACACATATTTTCTTTCGGTTCTTTTTTGACGTGCCGTAATTTAAACAGACAATCATCTACACCGACAAAAACATTCACGTGTTAGAGAGCCGGCGTTGACATTCATGGTATCCAGTGCAATTAATCAATAGCTACATTAAATTCATTACGTCCACATTCTTGACAAGCCTTATCAAAAATATGTCGGCTCAGCGCCTTCGATGTCTATCAATAGTGTCCACTTCAAACTGTAACTTAGATTCCTTTTCTAGACATAAGCCAGATAAATAATAGAATTGTCCATTGCATCAAGAGATTGATTTGATAAATAATATGTGACAATGTTTAAAGATAAAGTAAAATAACAAGCAAAATAAGAAAATAAAAAAAAGGCTTATCCAAAGGAAGGAACTCCCGACTTACAACTATATATTTCCCAAGAATGTAGACGTCATTTCGCTTTTTCGATAATATTCAAAATAATTAATTACAAAAAAATAAATAGATGTTATATAATTTGATTTTTTTTTGTTCTTTAAAGAGTAAATCTATTATTTACAGTCGTGAACATTAAAACGTTTATTTTAGCGGCTTCCGTGACGGTGATAAACCGCTATTAGGTTCATGCAAAATTTCCGTATGTCCGCTTGTCACACTCAGATCTCGAAAGCTATAATACAAATGGAAAATATAATTTCAGCATGCGATGCGGCTTGAAATGTTTAGGTGCAACGGCTACTTTTGGTTTTCTAATAGCAAACCGTTTAATTTATTTGCTAATGAAGCTTTCCTCCTCTCAATAATTTGTCATGTGATTTGCGACAGAAAGTTGTCGATGCGGATGAACATGCTTTCATCTCGTTAACTTTTTTGCGCAGTAATGAATTTAAGTGAATCTATTGTTTGAAGTGACAGTTTATGTTTACTTAAAGACAGCTGACACGTTTTTATTTAGACTGGACAAGAATGACCGCAATAGGAGTGGCCGAGCCGATACCGCTTTGACGCGCTACAACTAATGAAGCTATTTTCGGCTACTCTGGACACCGTGATAGTCTACGCGGGGTCTTTATCATGGTGATTTCTTTGTCGTTCAAGCGAATAATTTGTTTGTGTTTACAGAGTATCAAAGTAAACTAGGAATGTGTGTATGTGTGTTTATGTGTTTGTGAAATTGACAAGGGGGTGGAGAGGGTAGTTTTAAGTCATGTATCAATGAAATATAAAATATTTTTTATTTAGAATTTCTTATATTAGCTTGGAAGTATTTTTGGGTTGAGTGTGGTAGACATTGATTGCGAAAATGCTCTAACGATTTTTCTAGAAATTTGACAGTTTATGTATATCTTTCAGAAAAAAAAAACTAGCTTTGTGGCCACACATAGAAAACTCTGGTGAACTCCCTCCCCCGTCCCCAGTATAAATAATAATGCTTTAGTTTTTAGTCTCTGTCCTAAAGTGTCTCTAAATGAATTCATTTTGTATATGAGTTTATATCAGAAAAAAATACTATATACATGCTAGTATTTTATACATGTTGGAATTTCTATGGCTGAGTAATAAAGCTCCTGGTTTCTGCATTGGAGTTTTGGATTCGAATCCTGGGGAAGATTGTGATTTTTAATTCCGGATCATTAGTGCTCCTCTGAGAACTCTAAACTCCAGTAGATACCTGGCATTAGTTGGGGGAAAGTATAGGTTTTATTACAAAGCTTTATGTAAATCACTTTCTCTGTCTGTCTGTCTATCTGTATGTTTGTCTGGTAAAACGTTTAATCAAGTCATTTTCACACAACCATTCTCAAATCAACGTTAAAAATTATTCATTGTCGTAAGTTAGTGTTACCCAAACCTTTCCCTTAACGGAATACTTTGCACATTCGGAACATTGAGCGGAACACTTTGATTATATTTTAGATTGGATTAGTTCCTATTGTTTAAATTAACAAGAATAATAATCAAACCAGATTCTAAATGATATGTTGTTACTTTATTTATTGTATTGAAGTACTCTTTATACATACTTGACCAGAAATCATTTAATAATTGATCTTTGCATGTTTGTTTCAAATTAAAGTTCAATCTAGAGCAGTCCAATTTTCATATTAATGTCATTTTAGAATATTTCCTATTCCGAAAAAAGCTAATAAAATCATTTTCAGCGACCTCAAAAGGGGAATAGACGCTATTAGTTTTGTGTGGAATGTCTGTCTGTCCGACCAGTTTAGATCTCGTATATTAGAAAAGATATGAAAAATTCGGCACCTGTTTAACGTATGGAAAAAGAGAATAACCCTTTACAAGGCCGGCCCTAGCAATTGCGGGGCCCTATGCGAAACGGATTTCGCGGGCCTATTCTAGGTAGGGATAAGCATAATTTCAAACTTAAGATTTTTCCTTACAAAATACTTTCATCAAATAAAAGCTAGCAATGCCATTTTTATGTATTGGCATCCCAAAATGACAGTATATTTTCAAGAGATTTTAATAATTTCAGAATATTTTAAATTTTTCGATTATCTTGCCTTTTTAGATTTCCTAGTGGCCTTGGTAAATCAGGAGGTCGTGGAAACCATGTTGGTACATGTTATTATATAAGTTATAAAATAGTTTAAAATAATAATTTACACTTAGAATTAGCGCGATACCTATAAAAGCGGGGGCACGCTGCGACCGGATAGGTTGCGGGGGC
This sequence comes from Biomphalaria pfeifferi, assembly GCA_030265305.1. Taxonomy (NCBI): domain Eukaryota; kingdom Metazoa; phylum Mollusca; class Gastropoda; family Planorbidae; genus Biomphalaria; species Biomphalaria pfeifferi. Next base: position 1,273,755 of record JASAOG010000086.1, read on the forward strand.
ACACTGCGACCGGATAGGTTGCGGGGGCACACTGCGACCGGATAGGTTGCGGGGGCACACTGCGACCGGATAGGTTGCGGGGGCACACTGCGACCGGTTGGGGCATATAGCCGGCCCTGACCCTTTACAAAACAATTAGATCAATTATGTAATCATTCAATAACATCTGTTAGGCCAGATTCACATTTAACTTTGATACAATTTCATTCAATGACAGGCATTTTTATTCTTTGATGTTGTCTTTCCATTGCTTTTTCTAAATTTCACTTCATCTTCTTCCTGGTACTGTTCCCTGAAGGAAGGTCTTTGCAAGCCATGAGGACCATGAGATTTGGCCATATAGTTTAAGTTTATGGTTTTGACAGCTGTTAGCAAGTCATCGTCACATTCAATGGCTGTATTAATCATGTTTCTAATCTCTTCATTGGTGATACAGTCTTTTATATGTGACACCAATGATTTTCTGTATCCTCCTAACCACCAGTTCATTAAATGCAATGCATATACTAACAATGCACTAATAATAGCATTAAAAATCTCCTTATCCTGTGATATCAAGTCGTTAGTAGAACACTACAACTGTATCGCTAACACTTTCGACACGAGTAAGTCTCTTTGTATCTTTTTTAAATTGTCGATAGTTTGTTGTTCATAGTTTCTGATATTCTTTCTAAAAATATTGAAACCTGCCTTTTTAACTGCATGAGCTGACCTTTTCGTGGGCCAATTTTGAGTTCGTGTTTTTACACTATTTATCTTTGCAACCTTGTTTTGTTCTGCATTTACTCGTAGGTATACTAATTAACTACTCCAATATGTCGTGGAACACCTAGTCAGGCCTTGCGGAGCACTAGTGTTCCGCGGAACACAGTTTGGGAAACACTATCGTTGACAATAATAATAATTTTATTTATAAAGCGCTGTTAACAAACAAAATGTAGGCTCAAGGCGCTGTGACTACATTACAAACACAGACACGACAACGGTAATCAAAAACTAATCTAAAAAAGTTTTAAACAGATAGGTCTTAATGTTCTTCTTAAAAGTGGTGTAGCATGTTGTCTGTCTGAGATCAATGGCGACCTTGTAATCGATTCTCACTTTCACGGGAAGCCAATGGAGCATGCGCAAGAGCGTAGTAGCAGAATCTTGTCTTGTTTTTCTAAGTACTATTCGTGCGGCGTTGTTCTGTATACGTTGCAGTTTGGCTATTTTGTCATCAGGTATACCTGCTAGCACGGCGTTACAGTAGTCAAGGCGGGAGAGTATGAATGCCACAGCTAGCGTTTTTGTTGACTCCGTTGTTAAATATGGTCGGATCTGGCCTAATCTGCGCAGCTGCAGATAAAGACCCTTACAGAGCTGACTTATGTGTGGGTCGAAAGATAGTGTTGAGTTGAAGAAAACTCCAAGATTCCGCACTACATGGACATGAGGAAGCTGTCAGTTCGTGATAAAATGAGAATCTGTGCTTTCAACTTTTGAGACATTGTTCCTAGTGCCAATCTTAATTATTTCTGTCTTGTCTTCGTTCATCTTGAATTTATTTTCAACCATCCAATCGCTCACCCTTGCAACGGTACTACTGATTTTCTCTCCCAGATGCGACACCTCTGATGGTATTGAGGAATGGTATAACTGTGAGTCATCGGCAAAGAAATGGTATAAGATGCCGGTTGGCCGTATGACACCGCTGAGTGGATATGTATACATAGTGAACAGTACTGGGCCTAGAACTGATTCCTGGGGTACTCCGTACTTCAAGAGTAAGCTTGTTGATTCTGTTCCGTTAACAACGACACTTTGGGTGCGTTCAGTCAAGTAGGATCCAAGCCATTTTAGGACGATTCCTGTTAAACCAAAAGTGGCAGAGAACCTAGCCATCATAATTTCATGGTCTAGCGTATCGAAGGCTGCGGACAAGTCCAGCATTGAAAGAATTGAGATGTGGCCTACGTCGGAATTGTGAAGTAAGTCGTTTAGTACTCTCACCACTGCTGTCTTTGTGCTTCGGCACTTCCTATATGCAGATTGAAATTCATCCAAGAGACAGTACTGTTCAAGATGAGAAAGAATTAGCGCTAACACGATGCGCTCCAGAAGCTTTGACAGAAAGGGAAGATTTGATACTGGGCGATAGTTTTTTAGACATTCCGGGTCAAGACTGGATTTTTTTTAATAAGGGCCTAACAAGTGCATGCTTAAATTGCCGTGGTACAACGCCTGAAGTCAGTGAAGCGTTCACAATGTTAGTAATTGTGGGTACAAGCTCATCCAAACATTCAAGGAGCAAGGAGGTTGGAATGGGATCAAGGTCACATGACTTATTTGGCATCTTTAAAATAGTACTTTGACATAATCATTACATAAATCAATAAAAAAAATATCAGTTAGTCAATTAATTACTTGTCGTTTACTATGTTGTCTGATACCAACGAGAAAAAAGTATTTATTTAGTATTCACAGATATGGTTAAATATATTGGGTTTCGGCCCCTTAAATAATTGTACGCGTTATTTTACCCATAGCCATTATCGGATCATGTTGAAACTCTAAACATTTATTTATTGTACCTAACAAAACAGTGATGCACGTTAAACCAGGGGTCCCGGGTTCAAATCCTAGTGAAGAGTCGGATTTTTAATATTTCGGTGCCTCTGAGTCCACCAAACTCTAATGGGTACCTGACATTATTTGGGGAAAGTGAAGGCGGTTGGTCGTTGTTCTTGCTACTTAACACCATCATTAATCGTAGGCCAGAGAAACAAACGACCTTTACATCATCTGCCCTATAGATCACAAGGTCTAAAAGGGGAACTTAAATTTACTAACAAAATATAATTCAATTTTAAACATTTAAACAGTTAGATGAATTATTATTTGTTATTCATTATTTCGTTTTCTATCGAAAAGGGAAATAACTTCGACATTCTTGTGAAATACAGCTGTAAGTACAGAGTTCTTCTCCTTAGATATTTTTTTTTTTTTTTACTTTCACCGTTGACTCCTATAATTTGTCACATAAATCTCTTGATGCTCTGGACAATACTATCCTTTATTTGGCTAATGTCCAGCAAAAAAATCCAAATTACAGTTCGAAGTGGACACTACTGATCGACATTCAAAGCACACAGCCGACATAGCTTATGTTATTTTATTTAGACAGTGTGGGATTGTTGACCTAAGGATTGGCCGAGCCACGTAAAGCGTTTAATGAAGTTATTGTTTAATGCACAGGACACCATTTAATGAAGTTATTGTTCAATGGCACAGGACACTATGAATGTCAACACCAGGTCTCTAACAAGTAGATGTTTTTGTTGGTGTAGTTCATTGTCTGTTTAAGTCACGGAACATCAAAAAGAACCCAAAGAAAACAAGTGTGTGTGTGTGTATGTGTCTGTTTTTGTACGAGGGTGAGGGTTGAAAGTTATGACTGGAGAAAACTGCCCAGTTTCTAGAGCCATAACTTTTTAAAAAGTACATATGATTTGAAACTAACACTTTATTAAATGTTTGGTACTTCCAATTTTTAACAAGATTTGAATCTTTTTTTTTTCCTGCTTTAATGTTAACTTTAAAAATTAAAGATTAATGTACTAAGATTTGTGTGAGGGGGGGGGGTTAATGTGGACATATTCTACTACACCAAAGTATTTTGTATTTAAATACTTACAAACTATGCATTACAAAATTAGTTAGACGACTGATTAAATAACCGGACCCAACTATTCCTCCTCCTTGTCCCATATGCTAGGACAAATTTGTACAAATACTCCTTATTCCCTAGTGCTATTAGAGCATGGAATGGGTTGCCTGAGCTAGCCAGAAAAACCAGTGACTTGGCAGAATTTAAGTCATTGGTTAATATGCATGACTAAATGCATGACGCGTAGGACGTAATTATCTTCTTTTTTGAAGTAACATCTGTATTATATAAGATAAGATAAGAAACTATAAAATATTATTTCTTTTACAATAGAGAATTACCAGTACAGCATCCAAGTATCTTGTCATTTCACCAACTAATGTCTGCTACCTAATAACAATACTAAAATGGAGAGTATAAATTTATAACATGTAGTTTAAACTGGATTACAGGTTCTACTTTCTTAAATATGTGAGCTGGGTAGGTGGGAGGGGGGGGGGGTTGACAGTCAAATCACTTATTAATTTGTTCTATTTTTTTTCTTTAAGTAATAATTGCATAAATTTTTATTTAATGAATTTTTAAAGTGATTAATAAATCAAAGTTCTACTAGCGATCAAACAAAGCTTTGTTAAGCTTAAAATAAACATTTTCTATTTCCTTGCACCACGCGTACATGTTGCTACTGATACAACTCAACAGTGAACAACCATCTATCAGAATTTCATTATTTCAAACATCATTACACGTTACTAAAGCCTGATATTGACAACTTTATTTTGTTTTTTCATTTGGTCTTTACTGATCTAACCTCTCTCTTAATGCAGTATTAATAATAACTGCAAAAGAAAAGGCTATTATAAATATGTGAAAGTGTGTGTCTTTACTATATGGATAAAATCAGGCTCAATTTTTAAACTTTGGGGAAGTTTATCGTGTTATTGATTCACTCTAAAGAAAGACAATGATTTGTCATTAAACGTGTTCATTAGATGTTTAGACAAATAAGCTTTTAATTAGGAGATAGCGTGTCTAGCATTATATTTTCAATAAATCCTATGACTTAATACAGAGTTACGTACATTTGTGTTGTACTCACAAGTATGATCAAATACTATTGTTAAATGTTTTTTCTAAAATTTATTTTGTTATTAATAGATGTTTGCACAATTTATTCCAAACTAAAAAACTAAAAAAACAATAACAACAATAACAAAATGAAACAAAACAAAGATTTTTTTTTTAAAGATTTAAAAGACAAAAACTTTTTTAGAATAATTGATGATCTGTGGCACAGAGATTATATTATATACAAATTACAATTAAGTCCTGGTTATGACGTCACATATGGCTTGAAGCAAAGAAAACAGTCTTTTGTTTGGGCAAAAGGAACTGACCTTGACATTTAAATAAAGCGTTGTTCTGCAGAAGACAAAGAAAAAAAATTTGCGTTTAAGCTTAAAATGGAAAAAAAAAATTAAAAGAAGCAAGTTGTTGGTATTATAAACCGGTAACCAAAAAGAATTTAAAGGTTCAAAAAATAATTTGTTAGGTTTATAAAATATATAAAAGCGGTTTTTATTTTGCTTTAAAAAGTAAACTACCGAGACAGACACTGGACAGACTAAAACATTGAAGACAGACTGATAGAAAATTTTTCGTTACCTCTAAGATTGGCTATTCTGTCTGTAAAACGATATTCCGGCTGCTCTAGTACGCAGAGGAGATTGTAACAGGTTAACCTGTCGACAGGGCTCGGGTCCAAAAGATTTGTCAAAACCAGCCTGAAAAAAAAAAATAATTGTCAAATTTCTAGGAAAATCGTTACAGCCGTTTTTGAGAACCGTGTCCATCCAGATTGTGCACACCCATTCAGAATGTTCGACTTGAATAGAAGTATTGTAAAAAGTTGTACAACATATTATTTAAAGCAAAACAAGATTGACAGTTTTTAACATTTGAATTTCAACTGACACATGAACATCTCTAGAGTGGATTTTTATGTTTACTTATTAATAAAAGTCATAACCAAATATTGAATATAAATGTTTGACTTACCAGTCTATACTAGTATCACACAAAGTATTGACTGATTCCTTCATTTGCTCGGTGCTCTTTAAATCAAAGACATCCACTTTGAAAACCATACACCAGTAGACTACTCCTAGTGCGTACATATCACACTGTAAGGTAAACAATACAGAGAGTATGAGATCATTGCCTTGTCTTTTTGGGTGAATATCAAAGCAGCAAATTTACAAGGTGAACTAGATCTTAATGGAGATATTATACATGTCAAACAATTTGAAATCAAGATACAATGTAAAATTTGTTATTATATGCATAGTGTTTTTTAATAATAACATTTTATGTATAGCCGAATTGTGGTGCTTAATATAAACAAGGTAAAACTAGCTTAGTACAAAAAAATTACAGTCCAAAACGAGACATACTTGATCAAATTAAATAAAAAATAAATATACTATATTAAACATTATTAATAAATAAAAGAATAAATAAAATTTATAAAAAAGTAAATACTAGATAGATAGATAGCAATATCTGAAGTTTAAAAGCTCTGATGAAAACCAATTTTACTTATTACAGCTCATAGATTTAAAGTAATTAACTTGTGTTTTAAATAGTTTCACTTGAAATCGATTGTTTAATTGATTCAACCACTTAAGTCTTAAGGAACTTTAAGAAAATATAAAATTTCACTTACTTTAAAAGCGTTAAATTCTTTCTGGATAAACTGTTCTGGGGAAATGTACATATGGGTTCCTTTTATGGTGCTCACTGGAGTATCAATAGTGGGCAAGATCTCCGACAAACCAAAATCAGCAATGACCACCCTCTTTTCCTTTGCTGTGATCAAAACGTTGTCCGTTTTCACGTCTCTGTGAGCGATTTTATGTCTGTGGAGAAATTTAAGTCCTGCACACAGCTGCACAAGGTATTCATCACTCTTCTCCTGATTCATGGTCGGCAGTGCCTCGGTCAGAGTTCCTGTTTCGTACAACGGCATCACGTATGCGAAGTAACCAGGAAAGATACCCATGGTATCCATTCCCATAACATAAGGATGGTGGATCTTGGTGAGTACTGAAATTTCTGCCATGAATTGCCTTGTGGTTATTTGGTCAACATCAGTATTGTCTTTGAAATAAGTTTTAATGACTTTCTGGACGTTGGGGTCTTGTTTGGATCTGACTTGAAAAACTTTGATCGGGTGATGGTCTTGAAGTAGTTTGTCCACCACGAAGCCATACACAAGGCAAGCATCGTCTTGGTAGCTTAGAAGTCCGTCTTTCTTTTTCTTCGAGTGATACATTGTAGAATAGATCAGAATTGAGCTATCAGACAATAAATGCTGATTAGATCCCAACAGTACGAAAATAAATCCAAGAAATGAAACACAAACAATGTAGAACCACAACACTTGAAGTTCGAAAAGAGAGATTACTATTTTGATTAAGAGAATGTACTGTAACTTGAACTGTGAAAGTTGATATGGTCAGCCGATGTCTGTAAGCCCCTCCTACATACCAGTGGGTGTTTTAGTAAAATGTTTTGTGATTGGTCGAATTTCTGAAAGCTACAGGTGAGCCACTCCTTCGTAATTGTCTTTGAAGTTTTTGACCAGTGTATGACACTCGGAGACGCCATTGTACGGGGGTACATACGTCAGTAGACGACCAAGGTTTGGACAGCTGTAAGAATTTGTTGCTACGCAAGGATGACCATAATAGCGATTGAAGTGCTGAGTGTCTCTGATAAAAATGTCAACAATCTTTTGTTTTCTCTGTACGCGTTAGTCAACCGCCGCCGTGGACAACGTCACGGTCAGCTGAAGAAAGAGCAGGGGATTGTGGGGAACAAAGCTAAACGAAGTAGATGTTTGTGTAGGCATTCTGAGAGTGTGTCAATAGTGTATCACTGCCCTCCCCTCTCCATTTAAAATAACTATTTCAAAGAATAGATAAATGGAAATAGATAGTTACAATGGAGATGTCACGCTTTATTTCAACATTTCAAAAGAATATATAACTTATGAAATTGGCTATTAGCTATTGAACTAGGATTTGTCCCGATAACGTATTTTTTTTTCGTATGTGTACATACTAGTAGTTATAATTTCCTATTATGGACACTGATAAATTATTGAAATATTCAACAATAATAAATAAAAAAAATGCAAGGAAGATCCTAAAATTGTGAAATTTGAAAGATTATAAGTTATATGTTAAATTCTGAAATGTCTTCACCAGTAAATGTGTTTTACTTTTAATATTGCAATCTAAAAATCTATTTTAAAAAATTTATAAATAATAATATGTAAATGTATAAAGATAAAGAAGTATTAAAACATTGTTTTAAATAAATTTAAGTCTGATCGTATTGTGTCTTTTTTTAATTGTAAACTGATTTGCTACAAACTTTTAAACCAGACATACTTTAAAGTTTAATATAACCAATGATGTGGTACTACCGCAATTACCTACTTGCACTACAGAGCTTTTTTTTTTTTAGTATAATACCAGACATCCGCCATTTTCAGCCGAACTCCAGGGGTTAGCCGAAGATAAGGAGGCCTGTACTTGAGCCTAAGATAATTTTTGAAGAAATTTGTAAAAACAAATGAAATTGATTATCAAGCTGCATGTATATATAGTTATCCTTAAGAGATGAAGAATTACAATTAAAAGTGTTTATATACAACTTATTAGAAGAGACCGAGCTGATAACACACAGAGTGACAGCACCAAAAATAAAGCTTTTGTTCAGTTGCACTGGACACTGTGATTGAAACGCAGCGTTTTTTTTTATCTAGCACTTTCTCTTTGATAAAGCGAATTATTTTAATTGTTAGTGGAGCATCAAAAAGGAAAAGCAGTTTTCCAAATGTTGAGCAGGGGTGAGGATTGAGTGTCAAGGGAAGTAATTCAAGTAATTGACTATTCAGAAAATAAACAATTATGAGATTCAAAAGATTATTAGGGATATAACCGAGTTTTTTTTTTAGTATTGTCTCCATCAGTAAATTATTTCCTTAACACTCAATTACGACTTGATCCTAAGAGCTATACATTTGAAATTCCAAATGATTAGCGAGGGTGACATGTGGCATGCACAATAACCAACAACCTACAGTGTACCCGTCTAATGTACCCATAGAGTTGGATGGATTCAATGTAGAGTTGGGCATTTGGACATATAATTTTATTCATCGAGATACAAACAGAAGACCACTCGTTTCCATAGATAAATGCTTTTCCACTTAACTGCAAACGCCACAGATATGAATTAAATCCCTGTCCAAACATCTCGCATGTTGGTGGCAGAAAGGGTTTAAACCCGGGGACCATGGACAAATCGCGTACAACTTGAATAAGCATTCGTAGTAGTCTTTTAGTCCATTGGTTTGATGATGTACAGCTTATCTGTTCCTATGGCCAATTGTTACGGAGGGTGTAAGGTGGACAGCACAGCTACGAAGAGCCTTTCATTTTTCTCAACTAAATCTAATGTCAGGTGGACTGAAATATAAGGACAATAGAGTAATAAATACTCCTGTATTTATATAACTGGAGGACATTGTAGTCAAAACTTCAAATTTCAGAAATGGTAAAAATCTTTAAAATAAAAAAAAACTTAAGTTTTACAAATATTTATTAACAAGTTTCACAATAAATGTATACAATCAAGGCATAAGTTCAAATCTGAGATACTGCGGAGCCGAAGTAGAAAAACCAGGCTGATAACTTGTATGACAACGCAAGTTCTTAACAAGAAACAACCCCAACCTTCCCCCCCCCCCCCAAAAAAAAAATAAGAGTATAATATTTTTTTTTATAATATAAACAAATTCTTAAACTTCAACAAGCTCATTTTGACTTTTAATGCAATCATTTCTTGTTATATGTATAAATTGTATTGTTATATCCTGTATATCGTCACATACTAATATATACTTACTATTATTATTCTATTACGTTACTTTCGCTAATAGTAATAGCTATCTACAAAAATTGAAACCCGGGACCCGCAGTTCAAATTCCAGCGTTTTACCACTCATCCATCGCGAAGCCACAATTCCAATAATAATATTTCACTGATAAATGTTGACTGATAGTAGTGCTACTTTCCAAACAGAACAAACAAGTTTTCATGTGCTTAACATTGTGACCCGGAGAATTGTAGAATTGTATAAAATATTTATAGCTTCTTAATAATCAAAGTAAGGTTTGTTAGCTGCCAATGTCAATACTAATAACATGTATGCTTTTGTTAAATTAAAATTTAGATTGCCAAACATAATTGGTATTACTAATACTGCAGATGTGAGCATGGTAAACATAGAAAAGTGTAATTCTATTTCTGGTAACATTACAGTGAATATTGTATCGAGTAATCCTACTTTCTTTTTTATGTTTTATAATGAAATGAATAGGTTAAATCAAAATATAAAAGATGATGAAATAGTCCTTTTTAATCCATTAAAAGTGGTTATAAATTTAATTTTATTATGTTGTATATTACAGTTTTCTTAAATTTATAAGAATGATTATGCTATTTATTTATTTTTTATTTTGTTTTTTTGTGTGTCAGTAAATTTAAAGCTAATATTATTGAAAGAACATTGAAATCAATCTACTAATTCCATTTTGCGTTTGAATTAATTTTATCATTATTATTGTTAATTGATAAAAAAATAATATTCAATAATAATGTCTTTTGTATTGGAATCATTGTTCAGAATTCATTGTTTAACTTAGTCAGACAAGCTAACTTAATAAGGTACTTATATGCATGATACATGTGATTCTAGTCTCATGTAACGCAATGTGTGCTATCTGACGTTTTATTTCATTTGATTGCGTTACAACATATTAAACACTTATTGAATGAATTTGAATACTTCAATACTTTAGTCATTTCTACGTGAGTAGTAAAGATTATGTGACTTAAAAGACAGTTACAACTTAAATAATAAATTTTGTAACTTTCATATTAACTTCAAACACACCGATATGTACAACCAAAGGGGGAAGAATTAAACATCGCTGTTGTGTTTGATTATTTCTTTGAGTGAAAATAAGATAAAAAAAAAGAAATCTTAAAACGTTGACCGCCTTCAAGAATGCTGTTTGTTTCAAAGTTGTATCTGAATGTAGACTTTAATTATTCATTGTTTAATTTTTAATTATTCATTTTTAGTTCACAATTTATAGATTTCTAAAATTGAATTTAAAGTTTAGATACTTCGTTTCTAATTAATCACTAAATTTCAAATTAACATATTACAATACAACAACAACAACAACAACAACAACAACAACAACAACAACAACAAAAGAACAACTAAATAAAAAAAAGTATTCAAAAAAAAACGAAATGAAAAATATCTGTGAATTTTAATTATTTTTTAATCCATTTATTTAACATGCAATAGCTATCTTCATTCACAGACACATTTATAATGTAAAGATATAATAAAATTGTTGTAAAACATGTAAAAACATACAATTCTTGCATAAATTTTAAAATTAAATAATCACAGAACCAAAAGAAAGAGGGAAACATTTTAAACACAAACAAAATTTTAAAAAAAGATTATGTCATGTATTTTGTTCCCTAAAAATCTGACCAATTTCTTTTTTTTTTCTTTTTAATAAGCGAGTAAAAGTTGCAAAATACGAGTTAAATGAAGATAAAGCTTTACAATTTTATTTCTGTTCAGTTGGAAGATTTCAAGTTATTATGTATTTTACACCAAAGACAAATTTTATATCTACTAACAATAAATAGTTTCTTTGGGTACAGAAAATTACATATTTATAGTGTAAAATCTTTTTTGAACTCTGAGACTTTAACAAACAATAACTTAGAACTTTCTCTTGACAATTACAGCAAACCAATGTCTGTAGAGAAAGGATACACTCAAGTTGTACTTTTAGATAAAAAGAAAGATTTAGACAAGATAACATTCAGACAGACCAAAAATATTTTTGAAAGACAAACGGAAAGATTGTTAGTGTTAAAGCTTTTTTTTTTTAGTTTTTTAAAATTATTTTTACATTGTAAAAACAAATGTTTAAAATTCATTTGACAGGCTAACAAATTAGCAAATAGACGGATTACCTCTAAGCAGTTCAATTCTATGTTCAAAACGTTTTGAATCGTTCAGTAAATTGATCAGACTCAGGACTGAAAATCTTTTGCTAGGATCAGCTTCCAAAAGACATGACAAAATGTCCCTGAAAAAAAAAAAGATCATAAAGTTGTATTTTATTATTTGAGTTCTACACGTGGGGCAAATATTCAAATATTTCTTCTTTTTTTTTCAATTTCTAAATTTTTTATTATTTATTATCTTTTAGTCACCTGTCGATATCTGGACATGGAATGTTCGTGAAACTATCGAGAGTAGTGGCTCCTTGGGCTTCAAGTCTATCACATCTACCCTGTATAGCATGCACCAATAGACTACTCCAAGTGAGTACATGTCACACTGAAATAACAAAACAAAAAACATTACTGCAATTACTTAATGCTGACTAAAATGTGTCAATTTTCTTAAATATCTCATCAATTATTTTGCACCTTTTTACACTAATAGTTATTGTAAGGTTGGGTTTTGATAGGTTTAAACAGCTAGTCAATATATATATTATATATATATATAAATTATATACATTTTTTTTAATGTTCAAATTTTCTCTCTCTCTTTCTCTCTTTCAATGTGTGTAAGAAAGTTATAGAACGCTAGTAGGTTTAATCATTCACCTTCTTTAATGTATTGGCTCAAGGCTGTTGAAATGTACACAAACATTCTTTCAATTTTATATGCATTTTAGAATAACTCGTTTCAGTTTTATTTCCCTAGATTATATAATTATAATTAAAAAAAAAATGTGAAATGGTATACTTGCATAATGAGGAGCAGTATTAGATTTCCTCGAATGCATCTACCACATTTGTCTCATTTTGGGGGTGTTTAAACTTAACGTATAAATTGCAGTTTGGCAAATGATGACAGACTTAACAATTACAAAAAATTATGACAGCTAAACTATTTTAGTTAAAGATACATTCATGTGCCATAAGTAAAAACATTTTACAAACTGTAATGGTTAAAATTCACAACCTACTCTGTACTCATAATGACATGCTTTAAAAAAATGTAATTAGACTTACCTTAAAACAATTAAATGTCTTGTTATCCTGCTCAGGAGAGATATGCATGAATGTGCCTTTCTTCCCGGTAACTAAAGGCTCAAATGGCCAGACGAGATCCGATAAACCAAAATCAGCTATGACTACATTCTTTTGGTTGGTAATTAAAATATTGTCTGATTTCAGGTCCCTGTGAGCCACTCCTTTGTCGTGAAGAAACTTGATTCCACAGCAAAGCTGCACCAGGCATTCATCTCTCAACTCATGCGTCATCGTTGGCAGCGCCTTGGCCAGTGTGCCCTTCTCGTAGAATGGCATTACGAAGCAGAAGTAATTCGGAAATGATGCGACGTTGTCTAAGCCCATGATGAAGGGATGTTTAAGTCCTCTGAGTATAATAACTTCTGTTAAAAACTGACGTTCAGCCGAAATACCTTTTTGGGTGTCTTCTTTGTAACACATTTTTATAGCCCACTTTCTGTTGGGATCGAGTGTTTTGTGAACTTGTACAACTTTGGTAGGATAATGATCCTTTATGACTTTCTCTATCTGCATATCGTAGACTTCACAGGCATCATTTTGATACTCTTCAATTTTTAAGACTTTTCCTTTACTGGTCAACATTGTGAATAAAAGCAGATACGAAATAACTAGAAATATAGAATGAACTAGATCTGTTTAATTAAACACAAGTTGTAAATATTGAGAGAAGAAATGATTTAAACACAAGCTGATCACAGGATGAAATTTTCAGAAGTAACACAAAAGTCTCAAGAAGCTGAGTATTTCAAGTAATAAAATATATCCTTCTGATTTATTTGCTAATGAAGCTCATCCCTCTCAATAATTTGGCACCTTTTCTTTGTCAGGTGATTTGTGACAGAAAGTTGTCGATGCGGTGGAACATGCTTTCATCT